>JAECUM010023287.1:0-46732 GCA_016617855.1 Megalonaias nervosa | reverse complement strand
TATATATATATATATATGAATAAACTCTTATTAAAATTTGTACGTGCTTCAAGCTTCTTGATTTTAGACAACGAAACAATATTTATGGTTATTTATTTTTATTTTTGGTAATGTATGGTTACTGACCCATTTACTATTCATGCCATAAACTATATAAAACCAAAGTGGCACAGTTAGCACAACAAATTTAAGTCTTGATTATTTATCTGGATACGCAAAATAACCCTTCACTTAGATCTAACAACGTGGTAGACAATTATTTTCAAAGAACTCAGCATTTTTTAAATAGATGAACTGGTCCTAATTAGTTTCCTTTCTTTCTTACTTATTAATTTTAAAGCATATTAAGAAAAAAAGTATATTGTCTTCCAGTAATATCAGAATGCAGTGATGAAATATATTTACTTCAGTTGTACGACATCGACATAGTCCTGAATGTTGTAATTCAATCTAAACTCAGAGTAATGATTGCACTGACATAAGAAGTTCATGCCATCTACTCCGCGATGCATCTCAAACGCAGATCATTGTCCACTTGCATTAGATTGTTATTACTGCACGTGAAACAAATGAAATCTGATATAATCTCCATTGGAAGAACATTTATGGAAACGTAGATTTTTGATCTTGCATTTCATCGATAGAATTATTTCCAAAATTGCAAATGAAAACACAATTGAAAAACATCAACATTGCATGATTATTAAATCGTTGATATTACACACAGAACACGCACGCACATGCGCGCTCGGGCTCGTTTCCATTAGAGTTCCCAACTGGTTTTTATTCGTAAAAATTGTTTGTTATTTTCTGACCTGATAAGGCAAATCGAAATTTAAAACAGTGGCTTTTGTGTCATTTTCACCAGAACAACGGATATAGATTTACATTACCTTTAAAACAACAACCCCTTCCCGACACAGCGCGAAAATTCCTAGTACTCGCGATTGTCAACCCCATGATCCACGAGGAACCTTTACTGAGCAAAAACGACGAAATTCCATGTAAAAATTTTCCGTTCTAAATATAACCTTAATGATATCACATCGTCGAGCTGATATTGTTGGAATTATGGATGTAACTGATTTTCTACTCATAGATTTACATAAACCGAGCATTAGACTACTATGACAGTTTAAACTGAGTTCTAAGTTTAAACTTATTACAAAGAAATTTTTATTTCGTATCTTATCGGTGTATAACGCAGTGAAAGAAACTGAATTTCAACGATATTTACGCACCTCCTAACATTCTGTTCCTATGATTTCGATCAGAGTGTAAAACTTTATATAGTCTGACCTTACGTCTATTCTGAAGTCGTTTTTACGCAAGGCATATTTGGACACCAGCCGGAACAAGTGTGAATAGATCGATTTTGAACGATGACAAACCCTAATATCCTGATTCTGTGCATAGGTATATGCCTAATGGTCCCCTTTACAAAATGAGTTATAAGCTGTGAAAATTGCCACGAAAATAACATCTAGTTCGCTAAAAAATGATTTAGAGCGAGAGTTAAAAATGTTCTCAGCAAATGAAATTTTAATCTATCGGGGACCCAAATTAAACATTTTTCTTCTCGAATAAACTGGTAATTATGTTTACGAATTAAATTATTTTCATTGGGTAGGAAATAGTTTCTTTGGCATAGAAAATTGCCTTTAGGGCACGAATAGAAATATTTCAGGCGCGAATATAACTAACTTTTAGTTGTTAATTTATCTAGTTTTAGCGCGAAATAAATAAGTTTCTCCTCAGAAAAAACTCATATTTCTTTGCAAAATACATTTAATGGCAAAGAAAATAATCTCCATCTAGACTGAAGTCATTTTATTGGACCTTACTTCATTGTTTTCTCTGCGAATAGAATTAAAGGTGCTGCCATGAAAATGATGCCTGCTATTTTCATTCCCAAATTAGTTATTGTCACAGGGAATGAAATTAATAATATGAAAGATAACTGTCTATATATCAACTATCAAGTACCATACATTACAAATTAGCTACTGGACTAACATATTCAAATAATTATTTAATGCATTTGCACGATAACTGATGATGTTTGGTAAAATTACATAATTGATTACGTAAGGACGATTATGCAATCACCTGATAGGATATCTGGGAAAGAGTTTGTTTTGTGGTCAGGAACCAGTCTATTATAGCCATTCGACGATGAATGCCGAAGTTGGTTCGTGAGCTAAGGCAAGAAAAAAACCCGCCATTTTCGAGCGCCGTTGATCGAGTCAAAAGTGAAAGTGCGTAGCGTGTTTCAAACATATTTTATTGCCAACATCACAAACAATTATATAGGCCAGAAAGATTGGAAACAGGTTTATTAACTTACAAGTTCCTCTAAATTATAAACTAGATTGATGTGTACTGTATTTATGTGCAAGTAGTCCACGTTTGTGAGCAAACAGCTTAAACTATACAGTAAAGTAGGCACATGATGACGTACTGTATGCACAAGTTTAGGGTAGATTTAAATTTTATGTCACACACTTTTGTTTCTGCCCGTAGGAAGTTGGAATGTAATGTTAACACCTTCCTTAACTCCAAATTGGGTCATTCCATGCCAAATCACCCTCCCTTCATGATCATTTCCGATTTCCATAAAGTTTTCTTCTAGGTGTAATTTTACATCTGTGTAGGCCTAATTGATGACTGCATACACAGTTTCAGTAAAAAGTACCAAATAATTATGAAGTTAAAGCTGATTGGAGTGTGGATGGGTAGCGTAGTTATTTCACTTGCAAATTCATTGTTCTTGGCCTACAGCCACAGGTACTTGATTGGAGAGGGAGGGGAACTAATGTACATACACACCAATTAATTGGTGAGTGTGTGTGATTTAGATTTTTAATGTAGCTTTAACAATTTTTCAGTCATATCACTACGATGTCTGCAGTGTGACAATTTATAGTGATGTCTAGCACTGGGGCATCATGCCGCAGACATGTGGCATGATGTCCCACCCAGTCACATTATCCTGACACCAGGCCGACCAGTCCTGACACTAACCTCTTAATGCTGAGCACCTAGCGAGGCCGCTGTTAGTACCATTTTTTAAAGTCTTTGGTATGACTCGGCCGGGGTTCAAACCCGCGACTTCCTGCATCCGAGGCGGACGCTCTAACCATTTGGCCACCAGAGCGGTTAATGGGTGAGTGTACACAGTAGTTTCCACCCAAATCAAATGCCTGTGCCTACAACAGAGGGTTTTCAAATGCTTGTAACTTTTTATTATTATTATTATTATACAGATATGATGAAATTTAAGATACATACTATACATCCCCGTTTGTTTGTACCTCCCCAACTGATTTCAATAACAAAAATGTTTAATGTGATAAAGAGTGCACAGAACTAAGTCAATTGAATCATTGATTTATAATTTCTAACCTGACTGTGACCAGAATGGCACTAATACTGGCATCCCTTGCACCTTTCATGCTTAATGGATTTTTCCATACTAACATGGTGCCATATTGCTAGTTTATTTCCATCAGACAACATAATGACGAAGTTCATCCTATTCAGTAACTGTCAGATAAGTCCGTAAATTGCCATAACGTTGAGAGTTTGGAATTATATCCCTTTGCACACTTGAACATAGAAATTAAACTGCTTTTTAAATCCACGTGAAAGGCAAATTTGTTGTTGTCATTCTTTTCCTTGGCTTGATTCGACATTGTAAATATCATAAGCAGACGACAATGTATGTACATCTGTATTCGTGCACACACCCCTTTGCAGAAAATGGACTTGTCCAGGAACTGGAAATGGATTTCAATCATGTCTGTCTATTATATTGAAAACTTCCGTTAAGCATGAAAACATGCAAATGATGATGGTGTTAGGGCCACTCTACTCACAGTCCCGTTAGAAATTATAAATCAGTGAATGAATTGACTAAGTTCCTTACACTTTTTATCACATTAAAGGTTTCCATTATTGAAATCGATAGGGGAGTACAAACAAACGGGTTGGTACAGTCAGACTATACATATTTGTGACCTGGAGAATTAGGATCTGAGCTCAGATTTTCAATATCTCAGATACCTGTGTATATACCCCTAAAGTTATCCTTTTGTTCATTATGGATTTTTGGGGGGGGTCAGATTTTAAGGTAGCACTCGTAGGTGTCAACCCCTTGAGATGAAAACCTGTACGCCAGACCAGTAAAAACCTTACAAAGAGCAAAAAAAAACCTTACATGAAAAAATCTATTCATACATTATATAAGATCAACAGTTTTAAAACAACAAATGCTATTGTTACGTATATGTAATTAAGTTACTTGTATGTTAGTTTTAAATTCTTTTTTTTATTTTAATTTTGTTTCATTACATTTTATTGTAATGATTTTTTTCATGGGATCTGATATTTTTCCCAGTAAATGCAGTTTGTATAGAACGTAAAAGGTATTACATTAGCATTTTTAGCTCACCCTGGTTCGTAGATCTTGTAAACATTGAGTTAAAACGATAGGCTGTTACCAAGGTCATTTTCTGATTGCATGATGGCTCTAATTTGTAAACAACTTTTTTATTTTAATTTTATAATAAGATTTATAATAAGATTCGCTAAGCTCTTCCATGGCGGATGTGCCTACCGGTTGTACACTTCTATTGCGATGTTCAAATTAGTGTCACGTAAGACGATCACGTGAGCTACCATGTGATCTAAAATAGAGGCTTAAAACAGTCAATCGGTATTAAAATATTTCAGTCGTATTCTTAACACTTTGAGGGAACAAGGTGTTTCTGTTGTTGTTGCCAAATTGTTTTGAAGTTCATCTATTTTTTGGACTTAAATAATTTATTCTCTAGAAAACTAAACAAGTGTACTTTTTTATAAAAAGTTCTGGACAAAGAAATATAGTGGAAATTCATTCTGGAATTCTATACGGAAACATAAACTGATTCGGTTGAGGATCTGTTACCATCAGTACAGACGTCATCTGATGTCATCGCCTCCATATTGGAATTTCATTGAGATTTGAACCCGGATTCAGTTAGAACTGTTTAGTAATAGGACTTATATTTTTCAATTTTAGGATTAAATTTTGGATTATAATCACAAACCGTAAGTCCTATTTCCAATTTTTACATTGTTTTCTAGGAAATAAATTATTTTGTTAAAATTTACAAAGCTTGTTGACTTCACTCTTTTCTTTTGTTACATTTGTATGAGCCTACACGTAACACTAGACACAAAGTATTTTTACACATATTTACATAATTATTTACATTTCTGAAACTTTATTTCATTCTGTTTACTTATAACACTATTTTCCTGCTTTGGCTGAGCAAAGAAGCTTTTGATGGATGCTCCCTTCTTCATTTCAAAATTCTTTCATGTAGTTTTGTCCTGAAGTGTTCCTTCAGATCATATATGCCCAACGCCACCACTTCAATGTCTTTACTGCATATTTTAAAAAAATCATGGGATGATCCTAAATTGGATACATCCACATTGCCAGGGAAGACTTTAATCCAATCAGCCTGAAACTTGCCATGACCTCAGTCAGTGTATTCCAGCTTGCGTTTCTTTGAGTTAGGCTCAGCCATTTGATGGATGGAATATTTCAACTAGATGAAAGGAATAAAAAAAAAAAAATGTAAAATTTTAGATTTGACATGTAATAGAGGAACATCTCCCAGTTACAGATGTGTTACGAATTTATATTTTTCCCCATAAAACCCAAGATATTACATCAGGAGCTATCAGAAAATTGAAATCTAAAAATAAAATTAAAACAAATCGACAAAGTAGCAGTCCAGAAGTTTATACCTCGTAAGCTGTTGACCGTTTCTATTAAAATTGCATATCTGGTGTTCGAAAAGTTATGAATTTGCTATATGGTGTGCAGATTTTGGTCAAATACTTGATATAAATTGGCAGTGTTACATATTTTTGAGCCGCGAGAATGACGTCACTCAGTATCTATACTACTTCCGTCATTATAACAATGCATCTTCATGTTTGCATTACAAATATGACAAACTTAATTCAAAACTATGACAGCACGATAAAATGCCGGTGCTGAATTCAGCAGACTGTTTACTTTTAATTAGTATATTGTTAAAAATTTTAATAAATCGACTTTATCTCCACACAGAAAAGTCGGCCGTATTATGGTTACACCAACATGACTGCCACACTATACAAAGTATGAAAATTGATGTAAACTTTATGCATTTGATAGTAATAAGTATAAATAATAAAAAAATAATGTATAAAATAAGAAAACATACTTACTGTGTTTACACAGGTAGTTAGTCAATATTAGAGGCCCGAGTGAGCATCAAATTATAGAGCAATAAATGACAAGATCTTCATACACAGGAGTTGAACCATGAATTGAAACTCATTTCATTATCAAAGGAAAAGCATGGCTGTGAGTATGATTTGATTGGTTGTTTCGGGCCACCCTGATCTCGTTGAATTCTCATTTTTTTAAAAATTATGTCCAGAGTCTTGGATGCACACAAAATGGAAAAAAAAATTAAACCAACAAAAAATTTTGTACAAAAAACTACGAAACGGTTGTACGGCCGTACACGGACAAAAATGAAAAAAAACCCCGTACAAATTATGGGTAAACCGTACAAGTTGACACATATGAGCACTACTACTTGGTCATCCATTACAAACACCAAGTTTGATTTTATTTGAAAACTAGATTTGCAGGGGATTGTGCAGAATTAGGCTTGGTCTCATCTAATCCAGTTTATTGTTAAGCTGTACCTGGGGCTCAAACTCAGAAATTGTGCCCTCGTAATAGAGGTGGTTTGACCATTGGGCAGTTACCTAGCATAATGAAGTTTTTATATGATCAAGATATATATCTTAGCTGTATTTGTTACAAATTTCAAATATGTCTCTGTGCTTTCATCCAGAAGATCGTCACCTGGGAAGATTTGTGGATTTGGGATGATTTGGTTCAGAATGACCAAATTGTTGTTTTTAATCATGTGGACTATCCGACTATATGCCTTACTCTGTTCTAGATGAAGTTTTGTATGAAACTGAAAGCACTGAATCAAAGAGAGATTTAGGAGTGATTGTTCACAATGCATTAGAGCTAAACATTCATATTTACAATTTAATCAAACAAGCATACCAGAAAATTGGAAATATTTGTGGATGTTTTAGAAATTTCACACTCAAATAGACATGTTCTTTTTAAAATAGTGATTAGACCATCTTTGCAATAACCATTGGGCACATGGAGCCCATGACTGAAAGAATATATTTAAAAACCTGAGTATGTCCAACAAAAAGTGTTTTTTGTCTATGCAAGCAAGAGAATGTAGTACTTTCATCTTTAGAGTCTAGATGAACTCAGCTTTAATTGAAATTTCATTTTCAAACAGCATTGTTGACAATTGAAACAGTTTTCCCAATATTCAGGCCCAAGCCAGAAGTCTAGCAGTTTTCAAAGATTAGGGCAGATCTTAATGTAACTGCTAACAAACCAAGTATCCTATTTCTCCATTTTTACTGTCAGAAACAATGCCCAGCACTTTATGTTGATCACTAATGACAAAAGGTTGAAGCAGAATTATCAGTATTTAAATTTGATTGAAGTGTATGATAAAACATCAGGGTCAGCAAAGAATGTAATTAAAAGTAATGAAGTGAAAACCATGTCCAGTGTAGTCTTAGGCCAGTATGTCGTATTACCATGTTGCTGCTTAGAAAACATACCTAACAAAAGATACAGTATACTTAATATTCATTTTACTGCATCAGTAATCAATCTGTGAGGCATTGGTCACAGTGAATAATTTTCATTTCTGACTAATGGGTCTGACAAAGTGTTTAAAGATAATGTCCTTTTACTGTGGCAGTGGAAAAATGGTGACCATTTATAGTATGGTATTGAAGTAAAAATAATATAAAAACAATTGGGAAATGTTAAGTAAAAGCAATATATTTAATAGAACCTTTGAAAATTAAGTTCATAAATTTAACTAGGCTCTATGCATGCCTGAGTTGCAGTAGATTCATGAAATGATTGTTTTATCCTATTCTTCTGTTATATTACATGACACATTTGTATTAAACCCCACAACCATTAACTTATTTTGTGTGCTACAAGTCTAGAAAGCGTCTTTTATAAATTTGAAGGGATGACAGGGTTCTTTTACTTGTCTTTATGTTACTGATCTTAGAACCCACACTAAAATGAAACGGGATTATCAGTGCACCCTTAATGTGCCTCCAAAAGTTAGATATCATCGCTATTAAAGAGCTCAAGCATGTGACCAATTCTGCTTGTACAGTTTAAATTGTGAAGGAGACAATTTTTACTGACATTGTGCTTGCCACAATGTTATGAATGAAATGTACAAAAAGGGCATTGGATCTGGGTAAGGTATGAATGGGATTGGATCACTTGAATGTGTACATGTAAGGTAATATCTAAGATTGTTTTCTACTATTAACTCACTGTCACGATTCCAGTTGTACTTTACCTTTTCATATAGCATTTAACCATGTAATATGTGTTTATTTTACATTTTTAAAAAAAGGAAATGAGTTTAGATAGAAAGGTAAAAATTTGTTTCAAATATTGAGCTTTAACATGCGAGATCAAAATGGTGGTCACTGGTAAGTACCTAAGGGGCAAGTGATGATACTGATGTGCTTTGCTGAATTATTTGAAAATACAGACAATTTTATGTCAAAAATTGACATTTTAGGCAGTGGGGATCATTTTCTTTATTTCATCAAAATGAACAGAGTTGATGATAAATGGCTATTTTAAAACTTGATTTCAAACACGAGTTGAAGTTCAGAGATCAGCTTAGCAGACAGCACTGAAGGCAGTGATGTGGATGCCAATTGCAATGAAAATTAAGACAATTTATTTCAGAAAATTGGCATTTTAGGCAATGCATTTAGTGATCTTGACTTCAACAAAATGAATGGAGATGATCATAACTGGTCAGTAGAAAATTTGATTTCAGAACTGAATTTTAATGTGCAACAACCAAAATGAACTGAATCACCAAGTGATGGCAATGATGTGGTGGATTTTGATGAAAATGTAGATAGTTTTGTTTGAAATTAATATTTTTGGCAATGGGAATTGTGATCTTGACTATAATGAAATGAACTGAGTGGAGGTTAACTAGTTAACTGGTATTTTTGACATGGATATTGATGATGAAGACTTGATGATTTTCAAGCTGACAAGATGTTTTTGAATTTGCCAAATCAAAAAGTTCGCCTATATGCCAAGTTTGGATGTGTGCATAATATTATGAAATTTTACTGCATTCCTGGAAATGGACTAAAACAACCAACAAAAACTCTGGTGATTTTAAATTTGAACTTATTGTGGAATAAGAATTCTGAAACAAAATAACAATTGTCAGCTCTCTAGCAAAGATCTCTTCTGTTTGCTTTCCAATTCTCATGCAAGTAAGTTTAATATAATTTTAATAATCTCTGACATTCTTGATGGATTTGTACTACTTTTTTCCCTCTTTTTTGGGCATAAAATTACCCCCATTTCATACACTTACATATAGGAAGTAAAAATGAATATTGCAGGTAAAAAATTGCATTGAAAGAAAGTTATAAAAAAATGTTTTAGTTTTATTGACTTTTCTTTCAACAAAACTTTTTACTTCTGAAAATTGTAATTTTCAATAAAAACATATATGACTTTAAAGACAATTTTATGCTTTTTAAAATGGTATATAACTGAGAAATTATTTGAAAAACATACATGTATCCTGTATAAAACCAGAATGACTAATGTCATTGTATTCGCTGATACTGATACACCACTGACTGAACAAATTTACAAGTCTACAAACTGCCTGTCTGATCGAGCATCAATGGGCACAACTGTGAAAAGGGTTAATAGAGTATTGCTTTTAGCTATTAAACTTGATGGCTTTGTTTACATAAGTGTCATTCAGATGTGACACATCACGACTGGTTATTAGAAATACTCTGATCCCACAATAATGGCCATGATGCAGTAAGAGGACGTCATAGTGTACATTGTCTAAAGCACAAATCGTACAGGTCATGTTGACATTCAGGACAGACCATTTCAGCTATAGGTCTCAATTTCAAGAATTTGATTACTTGTACCTTTAGAGGGCAGTTAATTACTTGATTGATCATGTTATAAAGTCTCAAAACAATACAGCAAATTCAGTGATAAAGTACATTAATGTTATAGATGAAGCCAGCCAAGAGGTGTGGTTTATTGTAAACTGGATTGAATTGTTCTGTGATGTTAGATTTAATGTAATGCATATTGGATCAAAATTTTAACTACCCCTAACACTGATAATGACTGAACTGGACATTTGATTTTCTTGAACCAATTTAATGCCAGTCTGCAATTCTGAAAAGTCTATAGCAATCAATAATATTCTTCTGGAATTTTTGTGATGACATCTAAAGTGCCAGATCACTCAGCAATCAGGATCAAGAGACTTTGGTGAAACTGAACAAGAATTTATATTGTTGTTTAAGATGAGCAAAGCTGTCTACATAACTATGTTGAATTATACATGAATTAAAACAAAAGTTATAACCCGATACCCACCCCTAATACCAGGCCAAGTTGCTTTTCACTGGGTCAGGTTTTTCCACTCCCATTGTTTGTTAACCATAAAGTGCTTTTTTGACTAATTTCTTTTTTTTTTTTAATTACCACAACCCAGAAAGATGGGTAGTGGTGGGAAAACCAACCTGGCATGATCCAATTTTTATCTCAAAACCTGGTTAGGCCCGGTGGCTTGGCTGTGGACCAATTACGAGTCTGTGCTCTTAAAATAAGTAAGAGAAAAGAGTGAAAGACAACAAGCTTTGTAAATTTAAGTAATATAATTTATTTACGTAGAATACACAGTGAAAATGAGAAAAGAAGAACTGACCGTATTACGAATTAAATCCAAAAATAATCTGACAATTACAGACACAAGTCCTAGTAATTTAAAGTCCTGAATAAAACTCAGTACAAAGTCCTAAAGAAATCTAAAACTGAAGGCAATGATGTGTCTGTTATAGCTTATAGAGTGTTGATGTGTCAACAGTCTTTTGTTGAATCACAGTAATATAATTCCAGGTTTGAATTCAGTATAAATTCAAGTGAATGACTTTATCCAAGAATTTTATCAGTACTTTTGTATTTCCAGAGAAAATAATCACTTGAATTCAATAATTTGAACAACAAAGATTCCAGACCAAAACAACTAATCACAATTAGCATTTTCTAAAAACAAACATTACCTGATGGAAAATAACCTTTTAGAATGATCCTGATATTTACAAGACAATAACCTGGATTATGTATAATTCACTTTGGAAATTCCAAAACTTTGATCCAAATAAACATATTTGCTTCTTCTGTTAATGATCCTGATATTAACCCCATACACACAGAGAATAGTTTAGCTATATATTAGTTGTTTACACAAAAAGAAATAAAAAAAATCAATCAGGTCAGGCAGAAATTAACTCAATTTTGGACAGAGACAAGTCCAACATACCATGTTAGCATGTTGTTGTAGCTGTGTAGGGTAGGTGGCAGCTATATTGTGGAATTAGCTGGTAGAGCAAACAAACAAATGTCTAGGCTACATATTTCTTTAATGGTTTCTTTTCACTGTACCAAATTCAAATTCAAAACTGAACTGAGAAGCCTCTGTATATATATCAGCCTTGTGGACTTCACAGGAGACATACTGATATCATATTTCTATAACTGTCTTGATTGTTTCTGGTACACAAAGTCTGTGTTTTCTACATTAAACAAAACATTTGATATCTCACTAATGAGTTGTTCAGAAGTTGATTTGAAAACATATAAATGATTATAATATATCTGATCAGATTCACACTCACTTTCATCCTCTCCCTCAAAATATAAATGTTAAATAAATGTAGTTTATGTGTAAGGGTTGGCAAAGATTGTCAGAGTTCAAGTATAAAATATCTATTTCTTTTAAAACGATGTTATTGGAGCTAGAACAATTGACAAGATTTCAGCACACAAAGCTACAGTTAGACTTATGAATCAAAAAAATAAGGACATTCAAATACGACCTGGGAAAGCAATAGCTACTGTGTATCCGATCAATGATACAGACATTTCTAGTATAGAAAGTGATCAAACAAATGGACATGAAACTATTAACATATGTGCTACTGATAGTAAAGATGGCCATTACATTAAAATTGCCAAAGAACTTGGATATACTCTAGCTGAAACTGATCTAAGAGATGAAGATAAAAACAAATTTCTAGCTTTTCTTGGTAAAAATCATGATGTATTTGCAAAAGACCTTTCTGAACTTGGATGTACAGATGTGTACAAGCACCGAATTGAAACAGGAGATGCCCAGCCAGTTCGTCAAAGATTCTACAAGACTAACCCTATACAGAAAGCAGAGATTGAATGCCAAGTAGAGGAAATGCTAAAGCATGATATTATCGAACCATCAAATTCCCCATGGCATAGTCCAGTTGTTCTTATCAAAAAGAAATCTGGAGAGTTTAGATTTGCAGTGGACTATCGATGCCTCAACAAAGTAACAAAGCCAGAAATCTTTCCTTTACCACTTTTAAGCGACATTCTAGAAACAATCGGTGAATCAGAATTGAACTATCTGAGTGTTTTGGACTTGGCTTCAGGATTTTGGCAGATTCCTCTTGATCCAGACACAAAACACAAGTCAGCTTTCATAACGCATAATGGATTATATCAATTTAAGAAACTTCCGTTTGGCTTGGTATCAGTACCCATGAGTTTCCAAATGGTTCTTGGACAAGTGTTATGAGGACTTACATGGAAAAATGCTGTGTGTTACATAGATGATATTCTTGTCTTTAGTCCAAGTTTTGAGCAACAACTAACACACCTACAAGAAATTTTTGACCGACACAAGTATGCAAACCTAAAATTAAAACCATCAAAATGTAAATTTGCCACAAGAAAAGTAAAATATTTGGGACATGTAATATCCAAGGATGGAATTGAACTTGACAAGGACAAACTGCTGTGACAAACTTTCCTACACCAAAGAATGACCACGATGTCAGGAGTTTCTTAGGACTATGCAACCATTACAGACGGTTTATTGAATGCTACAGCGACATCAGTGCTCCTCTAAACAAGCTCCTAAAAAAGGATGTAAAATTTACATGGACACCTGATTGTGAAAGTGCATTTCAAAAACTAAAAATTGCAATGACAACAGCACCTGTTCTGGCATATCCAAACATGAGAAAACCATTCATACTTTCTACCGATGCCTCAGGAAATGCGATTAGCTATATACTTGCACAGAAAGATCGGCTGAGAAGAGAACACCCAATAGCTTATGCAGGGAGAGCACTACGCGAAGTGGAACGCAAATGGGCAATAACAGCGCGTGAATGCTTAGCATTAGTGGAAGGAATACGATATTATAGACACTTTCTTGAGTATCAAAAATTTACCGTCATAACGGACCATGTTGCATTGAAATGGCTACAAAATATAAAACAAAATACAGGCCGCCTTAGCAGATGGAGTTTGTTGTTGCAGGGATTTCAATATGACCTAATTCATAAAGCTGGCAGAAGTCACCAAAATGCAGATGTATTATCTAGAATCCCATATGACCAACAACCTAAGGATGATGACACTGACTGGGATATAGGTGCTATTTTTGGCAATGAAATAAGAGAATTGAAACCTGTTATGGCTACAATGGAATATACAGAACACATTCCAGAAATGGAGATTGATATCCATACAACTGTTTACAACATCAGGGATCAAGCTAATGACTCTCAGCAAGGGATCAATTTTCTTTTTAACAGGCTGCAAGAGGTCAAAGAGCAACAGTCCCTGTGTCCTAACTTGGCCCCAATTAAGTGCTACCTAGAAACAGGGCAGCTGCCTAGTGACTCAACAAAAGCAGCAAGGACAGTGGCTGATTCCCTTCCTAAAGAAATCCACATTAAACAACAGTTAGCCATTCCTACAGGATTACGCCATGAAATTCTACATAACTGTCATGATTCAGTAATTGTAGGAGGACATCAAGGCTTTGACAGAACTTATGCAACAATACAGTCAAAGTACTATTGGCCAAAAATGTATGCACAGATAAAAGATTATGTTAAAACCTGTGAGGAATGCCAACAAGCAAAACAGCCTTCTCACTCTACAAAAGCACCCCTACATCCTATGCCATCAGTGGGAGTATTTGAATGCTGGCATATGGATATTCTTGGTCCATTAACAGTAACCAAAGAGAAATACCAGTATATCTTTTTGTGTGTAGACAGTTTCAGCAGGTTTGTGGAAGCATTTCCATTACGATTGCAAGAAGCAACTGAAATGGCTGATATTTTGTACAAAGAAATCATTTGCCGTTATGGAGCTCCTACAGCTCTTGTATCTGATGGTGGCCAGAACTTCCTGTCACATATCATGTCAGAACTCTGTAAGAAAATGAATATTAAATGCTTCCATACATCAAGCTACCATCCAGAAACCAACTCTACTTGTGAGAGATTCAACAGAACATTAGCACAATCTATACGCACCTATATTGACAAAGCGCAACAAAACTGGGTCGATCTGTTACCATGAATCCCAATGGCTTACCGCAAGACACCATGCACCAACTTAACTGGATTCTTCCCATATGAATTAGTCTTTGGGAGAGAAATGAGAGCTCCATTAGATGTTTCTCTTGACAACCCTACAAATACTGAGAAGCCAGTAAAGGACACAACAGCAACCTATTTACAAAAGCTCAAAACACAAATGGAAATAACTAGACAAGTTGCCCGAGACAACATCCAGAACTCCCAGCAAAAATATAAAGAATATTATGACACACGTGCTCAAGAACCCTCTTTCCATCTAGGACAATGAGTATGGATGCACAATCCAAAAGTACCAAAAGGGAGATCATCTAAATTACACAAGAAATGGACAGGACCATGGTATATCAGCGATATTGGGCCCAATCATACATTCAAGTTACGTGATTGTGATAATCACAAACTTCAGAGGTCATTAGTCCACGCAAACAGACTAAAACAATACTTCAGCCCTGACAACAGAAATGAGTATTTGGACCATAGAACTCAGACAGCTACACCACAAGAGACCACAACATCAAAGGAAACAGAAACATCTTTACAGACCACAACATCTGGTAACAAACCATCAAACAAACCTGTCCAAAACAAGACAACAGATGTTCTAGCACCTACAACAGATTCATCTTCCAAGTCCTTGACAGCAGAGGAACCTGCAACTTCGCAGTCAAAGGAAGAATGGGGTATTGTTGATGAAATTCTAGCCTGCAGTCGGCATCGTGGCAAGCGTGTTTATAGTTAAATGGCGAGATTTAGCCACAGCTTTGCATCTTCTTTACCACTGCCGGTAAAACTCAGAATGAGGTTGAAGTCAACTCCATTATTATGTGCCATGTTGGTATTCCGTCTCACAGATCAAAGCTTAAAGAGCTGGAAATCCTTGTAGAAGTAATCTGATGTATGTGAAATTCTGGCCCTTAAATTTCTTCCTGCATAGGTCCAAATGATAAAATCTCAAATTAGGGAGCTGTTGCATCTATCAGGTGACTTTCATCAGTGGTTATGATTCCATGAATTAGGCTGTAAAATCCAAATGAAATCCAATCATACTGCAATTAAATCCAGATTTCATAGTGAATCTAGAAGACCAGGACCGTTGGTTCTCCACCAAACTGTTGTAGCTGTGTAGGGTAGGTGGCAGCTACATTGGGGAATTAACTGGTAGAGCAAACAATTGTTGCTTAGGCTACATATTTCTTTAATGGTTTCTTTTCACCGTACCAAATTTAAATTCAAAACTGAACTGAGAAGCCTCTGTATATATATATCAGCCTTGCGGACTTCACAGGAGACATACTGATATCATATTTCTATAACTGTCTTGATTGTTTCTGGTACACAAAGTCTGTGTTTTCTACATTAAACAAAACATTTGATATCTCACTAATGAGTTGTCCAGAAGTTGATTTGAAAACATAAATGATTATAATATATCTGATCAGATTCACACTCACTTTCATCCTCTCCCTCAAAATAGTAAATAAATGTAGTTTATGTGTAAGGGTTGGCAAAGATTGTCAGAGTTCAAGTATAAAATATCTATTTCTTTTAAAATGATATATAAGTTATTCTTGCTAGTCAGAGAAACTTAATCTACCATCTTGTCTCTAATATCATCAACATTTTCAAAATCTAAAACTAATTATAAGTCCTGTAAATAATCATTTAATTAATTTACATAGACACAAATGCCTGTTGTTCTCACTTACTACATAGACCATAGAGCTAGACCTGTTAAGCCAAATGATTAATGTCTGTAAGGCCATGGGGTGAGTGTGCTGTAAAGACTCTGCTTGTATTGTTTTAGACTGCAGAAGCAGAACATTTCTTGAAATGTGGATTCTGTCCAATATGGCTATGTACAAGACCAGAAAATTGGAAAACAGTTGAATCATATCAAATGTCTCTATTACAATGTAATGAAATACAAATTTTTTTAAAAAACTTACAAAGAATTAAATATACATAACGCTTCCCCTCATAAAGAAAAAGAAAGATTTACACAATAAAGCTTTCTTTTTACCAAAAGTCAAATATACATGTAAAAAAAAATACATAAGAAACAGTATATTTCAATGCACATGAAAGTGCATCTGCTATTAAATTGTCTTTTCCCTTAACGTGCCTGATGTCAATCTCTGATTTTTGTTTTTCATCTTACCAATGAAAGTAAGGGGTTGTGATCACTAAACACAATAATCGGAGAAGCTGAACTAATTTAGACTTCAAAGTGTCATAATGCCAATATCAAAGCCAAACATTCCTTCTTGATTGTGGAATAATTTCTCTGGTGCTTATTTAATTTCTTAGTATGCACGCTGGATGATCTGCACAATTTTTGTCTTCTTGGATCAATACTGCTCCAAACCCAACATCACTTGCATCAACAGATAGTTTAAATGATTGACTGAACTTTGGAGCTGTAAGAATTGGTGCACTCTTAAGTATGGCCTTTAACTTATCAATAGCCTCCGTAATTGTCGTCTGTGAAAAGATGACTTATAGGTACATCTACCTTCTGGGCATGGCCTGCGGCAGAGTGGTGTGCAAAAGGTCAAAGGGTCATACTGACTTTTTCTCCACTCTGGGAGGATGTATTCACATCATATGGACGGTATATTTTTGGCATGAAAATAGATAGCTAAACAATAGCAACAGGTAAGTATTGCATAATTAAAATTAGTCCTCCCCCCCCCAAACCTACATTTTAAAATCTTGGCAAAATTCTCAGCTATGTTTTTGAAAGGATGCTATAGTATCTTTTTATTAGGTTTGGTGGGTTTTTTTGGCAGGTGTGTGTTTTGGGGCTGTTTTTATTCTTGTGTAGAAGAGTACTTATTGGACTGTCTTTCTCATATTTGTATAAAAAGATACAAGCAACAATTACTGTGCACATCACACACCCAATAAATTGAATCAAGCAGCCTACACATATAGAAAACTCGTCTCCCAGGGTGTGAAACAACTGGATTTGCTAAAGGTTTTTTGCTGAATGCTAACTGCTGAGCATGTGTAGAACTGCATCTAGTGCAGGAGTTTCATTTATAGTGAAATTAAAACTACCCACCAATGGAAGCGATGTTAGAAGATACAAATTTATATTTACTGGTGGAACATATAAAAAGAAATTGAGACAGTTTTATTTCTCATTAAATATGTTTAATTTATTATATATTGTGAATTTATCAACAAAGATTATAAATTATCTAGAATTTGAACTTTTCATATATGTCTGTATCAAATGGGTGAATTCTTAGATGTTTGATTTCTGAATTATATTGAATTATGTCCCTTTGTAAAATTATTGTACATTCATCAACGTTTTTAAGATTTTCAAGTTTTATAATATGAGATCTTAAGATTAAGAATATTTAAAGTATTTTTTTATATTATTTTCTTAAATAGTTCAAAAGAAGCACCATAAAGAATATAGTACATTTTTAAAAGTGCACAGTACTTTAGTCATGACATTTTTGTCAGTTTTCTGCAAATAATAAATAAAGTTATAAAATAAAATTTCATTTCCATTGTTATTGATTAGGCAATTTTCATCATATATATTTATAACAGTAGCAAACCGATTAATATCAGTGAAAGAACAGTGAACATCTGTGTTGCTGTTATATTTTGTTTACGAACCTTGATTTTAAACATTTAACAAACGTAGGTGATTTAGAATCGAAATATGTTTAAATTTTAAAATCTGATGTCAGAACATGCCCCCAACATGTCCTGATGTCCAGCTTTTATATTTTTAATACTTAATAGACATGCTTGTATTTCGTGTTCACCTTCTCTGATTACTTATTCTTATGTACATACGTTCTTCCATTCAGCTTTATTTCAAGTGCATTGTTCCTTACGGAATATGTAACCACTTACTAGGCAACATAAATAATAGTTACCTCTCCCACCAGTTATAACATTTTTCCATTTACTGCGCTTATAAACTCCCTCATCCAAATATGACTTTTCTGTCTTACACCAGTGTCATGACTTTAGATACAAAATGTGTTCAGAAATACCCTTAAAAAATCATACCATGCAACAAAAAAAATCTGTGCAGAAATACAAGCTAAATTCCATCTTTGTCATGCATATTACCCTCAAATGCCATTACTCTTATTCTTCTCTTGGTACTTTTCTATATAAAGTACCAATCTTTTGTAGCTTATGTCACTGTAAGGCCAACAAAGCTCATAGTATGTGTGTGTTGTTTATGTTCTGCATCTCTCATGTGTCATCCCTTGTCCATCAACATATACTCTTTTAAATATCCTCATGAAAAGACACTGAACAATTCTAAAACAAATTTGGCAAAGAACTTTCAGTATGAAGGCCTTTCAGGTTGGTACCAATTTTATCATTCTGCCATCAAATATATCCACCATGACTAAAAATATATCCACCATGACTAAAAATTTAAAGCACAAAATCTTTTCAAACACTGCTTCCTAAAATTTTACCAAGTTTTAGAACAATAAAAACATTTAGAACAATAAAAACATTTATACATGAAGGCTTTTCAATCAAGGAGAAATAATGTTAATCTGCTAAGAAATACAATAGTCGTTATATATTGAACCAAGTTTCCACCAGTCTTCCAGGATTGGTAGTGACACTGATGTCATATGGACACATAAGTGGGAGAAGGGCTGGTGATAATACTAATACCTGTCCAGAAATATTCTAATGTTGCTATAGAAAATAATTAGCATAACATTACTATCTTATTGCCACTTCCAGGATCTGAGAAGTCATGAGTGCACCACAGAGGTTCAAAGACAAGGAGTACAGGAACTGGGTGAAGTGTAGCCTGTCTTTGACCCTTATGAAGGAGGGGCTACATGACTATGTAGATACTGGGGTGAAAAATCTACATTTGCATATTAAACAGAATCTCACATCAACCCCTGGAGGACCTTCAGTTGGGAAGATATGTGGCGTTTGTACATGGAAGGGTATCAGAAAAGGAGGGTTCAATCCCATTACATGGAACATCAAATGCAGCAGCAGTGTGTGTGACAAATGGCTCTCTCAGATCCTGGCTGTTCATTATGAACCAGATCATCCTGGTATCAGCTGGAAAAATACAGATGTAAGTCGCTGGCCTACAGATCCATATGAAATTGCTAAAGTGTACATGCCAAAGGGTCAGGACAGAAGTCACAACAATCTACCCCAGGAACTTGATGCACCAGCAGTTTTATCTCTTTTGAAGTATTGTACTTTGTTCAGGACCAGGATTCCAAATGTCCAGCTTCTGTCTGATGTATGTAATCATACAGGTTGTACCATCTATATATATATATATATATATATATATATATATATATATATATAACAATTTGCAATGGAATGACATTCATCAAATCAATTCATATCTGATTATTAAGTCAGCTAAGGCCATATCTATCAACTAAATATAGGTTAGTATATTACAAAAGCTATATACAACCATATATAGATTACTGTCATGTTTTTTATGGAAAAACACAAGAATATTTGCAGATGATTCCACTTGCAAAAAAAGAGCTTGCAGACTCAGATAATGCTGAAAACATATCAAATGCAGTAAATTAATTAAAATTTTAACAGTAAGTAAGCAAATATTTTTGAGAAAGGCCAGTTATGCACAAAGTTTCAAATAATATGGCCACATTATATTTCAAGGAATTATTTCGGACTAGAAAACAAGACAAAAATCCCAATTTGATATCAGTTTCAGCTAACCACTCTTCCAATCTAAAACCAAAGAACTCTAAGAAAAATTTTCAATATTTTGGTGTCACTAATTTCGAACAGAATGCCAAAGGAAATTAGAAAAAGTACAAATATAAATGCATCTTGTTATAATCTAATTTAATGGATGAAAAGTGGAACCTGTTCAATTTGACAAATACTACTTAAAGTATAAATTCTCAAACCTTCCACTTTGTTGTCTCCCAATTTTTATACTGAATATATACATTGTACCTAGTTGGAGAATTATCTGTTAATTATATCCATATATAAATGTAACTTGATATCAATGCTCATTTTTTATATGTGTATTCAACTATGTACATGTATTCTGTATGCAAACATGCATATATAAGAGGGCCACAAAAAGAGGATTAGTTCCCTGCAACTAATTGTGTTATCATCTTTAAATAAAGTTATTATTGTCATAAAATAATTTTAAAACATTGTTTCCAGACAATAACTTGAGTTCTACACCATATATCTTTATCAAACTTCATATAATGCTTGCACTGGATGTAACATAGACCTATTTGAAGATCAATATATGAGAGGTCAAGGTTAAAGATTTATGATTTGGGGGTTTATTGCCATTTTTAGCATATAATAGGCCATATATAGTGGTCAGTATATTTGGTTGTTGTTATTATAGGGTTTAATGCCATTTTTCAGCACAAGATAGGCTATACATGGCGGCTAGTATAAATGGTGGAGGAAGAACCTGGGAAAACCCCAGAAAGAACCACCGGCTCACGAAAAGCTACCAGCAAGTTTTCTCACATACCCACATTGGCCGAGCCCAAGACTCAAACCCATGCAGGCAGAGGTGAGATGGCAGTGATACATAACGGTGAGTGCTTTAGACCATTTGGCCACTCGTGGCCCCCCAGTATATTTGGTGAAGAAAGAGCTGGAAAAGAACCACCAAGCAAGCCTTCTCATACGCTGTCAAGCTTTCTCATACGCTGTCAAGCTTTCTCATATACTGACATTGGTTGAGCCAAGACTCAAACCCATGCTGACAGAGATGTGATGTGAGTGATCATTAAACTGTCTTGATTGCTTCTAACTAAAAAAACAAAAATTCAGTAACTTTACAACAGCTACTTCGACCACACCTAGTGGAATTCATGTATGAGAGACAAGAAGGAGGGCTTTCACTTTTTAGGTGAAAGATCAAGGTTACTTGACCTATTTCAAAGATGGATGCTTTTCAGATAAAGAATTGCAATTTGCATTAGTTTTATACCCTCTGCCTTTTGCTGAACTTTGATTATATGCACTTGGTGTGTAATGCACTGCTCAGTGTGCTTTTTGTTAGTTGAATATTTCATTTTTATTGCAATGATTTTGAAATAGTGATGCAAAACTCTAGATCTTAACTGTAAAAAAGGTTGCAGAACTGTCCAAATTATAAAGCCCTCTGTTTAGTAAGCACACATCACTTCAGTATTACTGAACATGACACAGCTAAATTTCATAGGTGAGTGTGCTTGATTAGAATATTAGGGCTGAATATTTTGGATTCCCAAGGTCATAATATGGCAGGTGGTGGGTGTATTAATTACTGTAAGTTTCAAAGGTGAATATTTGTACATAGATGTATTATCCAGGATTTAAGTTTTGATTTTTTTTCTTTTCAGTTGATAGATTTTCGAAATGAAGTTTTACACTCTGGTGAACTCAAGGTCCTAGAAACCAATAAAGACATTTGGATAGACAAGATGATTCAACTTCTGTCTGACCTCAACGTGAATGGCAGTGCTCAGTCTGAATTGAATAGGGTAACTTTAATTCTGTTTTTTAAAGGAAAAATTCCAGGTGGAACAGATCAGAAGACGTTATTTCAGTAAGAATTCAGTCTGACTATTGCCTCTCATTTGAGGCGTTATTCTACATTTTTCCACCTGACTATAGCGAAAAAACTTCAAACCATATTCTGAGACATGATGCTTTTCTTCTTAGAAAGATGTATATATTGTAAGTGACCTCTACTTCCTGTCTGCTAGGGATGGTTCCTTGAAGAAGTTCCACTCAAAAGTAAAATCAACAAAAATGTTTAATGAGACATAAACACAACTAACTGGAAAGCTGTCACCAGTTCAAAATATTCATTTGGATAAGACTGTCATAACTCCCCTCCCAGCTTTGTTGGTGTGGGTGTCATGGGTTTGGTTATCGTTATCTAGAGGTGATTGCCTACGGTGTAATTTGCCCAGAACGAGTAAGTATCAATAGAAATTGTGAAATTTACAGGTGGAATAGATAAAGATCTGAGCAGGTATATAGAACAAAAATAACACGAGCCCCCGTTACAAATAAAGACAAAATTTAATCAAAATTCCTAACAATAAAGTTCATAAACAAAAGTGATAATGCATTACGATTGAAAGATACACTTCTTTCTTTTTGAATTAACTTATTCAACGAATTTCAAATACAAATATGATGATACCAATAGCCGATCTGTTAAGTGATAGAATTACCTCATCATCAATCGAGTGAAATCGAACACTGCTTGGTACAGATTCATAACCTGATGGTCTTGATTCAGTCCAAATTCCACAGTGACTATCCCTTTTGACTTCCTTGTGCCGGTAAGTCTGGGTCTTCTCCACTTTTCCCTTTCTTTTCCAAATTCTCAGGTGTCTCGCCTCTTTCGCCCCTTCCAAATTTGTGTCCACTTTGGGTTTGTAATACGTGACGTCCGGTAGCTATCTCACCTTGTGTTTCCAAGCTCTCACTTCCAGAACCATGTCTGTCAATTTTTCCAGACAATCGCTTCCCCTGGATGATTTTACAAGTGAATTTACTTCTTAAATCACTTGGAGTCTTTTTCTTACATTTGTTTCTCTTCAGAAAAAAACATAGACTGATTTCAAATTTGCTATTTGCACATTTAAACTGAGAGTTTTTCATGTGAAACCACGCCCCCTTCACAGCTTGACCAATCTGGATGAAATACCTTTCCCGCCTGAACTAGGCTGAAAACAATGCAGTTCGCCTGACAAACATTGATTACCCAGCTGATTCCTGGTAACTTTCAGAAATGACAGTTTTCCATACCGATCAGAAGTTGACCCCTCCTGTTCAGTTTAAACAAACGTAGCCTTAATAAAAAATCGATGAACTCATGACAGAGACTGTACCAATCCGTGCATTATGGCAATTTAAACGCGCGCAGGTCTCCATAAATCTAATTAATCGCACACGTGTCCAACTAAATGTGTTCTACAGAGATCAACAGAAAAATTTGCCCCATTACAAAGACAAATATACTCTTGCAAGGAAACACTCGTTGCTTGCACTCTTGTATCATAACAATTAGATACTGATGTTAATTGTCGATGGCTTCTTCCTGGATCATTTCAATAAAATATCTCAGAACATAATAGTCTGTTTCAATGCTAAATATATGAAATAATGACTGGAAATCATAGTGACCCCAACAGACGAGAGTTGAAGATTTGCTTTGTATTCATTCAACCCAGCTTACCAATGTGGTGGGAGATAACTGCACAACAATTTGGAAGATTAATTTACTTACTCAAGCATTTCCTACATAATTTTCCAAAATGCTTGCCTCTGCATACTGTTAAAAACACGGACATTCAAATGTTCAAAGTATTGCTTGTTTTACTAGCTTTTCTCCTAAATAATGTCCAAATAATTCAGAGTATTATTATTACTTTGCCAGTCCTATACTATTGTTATTATTTATTAATATTATTATAGCAATTTATATATGTCATTTATATATGTCATTAGTTAAAAGGGGTGTTGGACTTCACAGGTGTTATTTCTAGTTTTGAACTTGACTGCGCTCTGTAGTTATCTGACAAGTACTGTCTTCCACTCCAATATATAACCTTCAGTTTTTAACCCCGTGACAGTACTGAACCAATCAGAATTGGCAGACCGAATCTGCCAACGAATTAGATGTGGCAAACTGACAAACCTCAGTCTAGAGCAATTCCTGTGATATCAACCACATATGAATAAGGTTCGATATATTTCAGTATATAAAACATTCCCCCATCTTATATCTTACTCTGTACATAATTCTGAGACAAAAACTCTATATCCTAATTGTCTATATAGTTTTCAGTAGCAGAACAACAGTTCCTGAATGGATAATCTGTGGCAAACCAATGACGGTATAATGGTACTAAAAGAATGGAGGTTGCAACTATGCACAAAACAAATTGCATTACTCAATAAATCTAACAGTTTTTATATAAAGTCAGTATATTTCAGATATTACTCTCGACAATAAGTTCACTGTGACTTCATCTGAGTGTAAATGTATGTGAATCACATACCTGTAATATCGAACCATCGAGGTCATGGATCACAAACGAACAAAAATGGCGTCCATAAGAATTTGACTCGATCAATGAAAAGTTCGTTTATCGCGAAACACAAACAACCTGAAACTTAATATTTAATACACCTGTCGTGATGTTCCCATCAAGCAACCACATGATGGAGAAAAAAACATTTGGTATTAAATGGGGTAACACAGGCATGTAATTTGTGCAGGAAACGGTGCTGAAGGTAAGATGTCAAACCTTGACAATCTAAGTGTGATATAATGATCAACATGGTAATAGCTAAAACTTATTGACAGAGATTTCCTACAGGCATAATAAATGTGGGATTAGTCAACTATTAATTCAGTATAATTTGACTCCATGGACCGCAGGAAGTCTGAGAACATGCCTATGAAGTGGCGCATTATTGAAAATAGGGAGACGCTATACATTAAAATTCATGTAACTACAAAGCAACTAATTCGCCACAACTACATGCTCTTGCACTGCCCAAGATCCAATAAGCTAAACACGTAACACTAATATCTTAAAAGAAACATCTCTGATAGAATTGGGAGATTTCATTTGCAGTAGTAAATGTCCACCCCAACTCCATTATGGTGCACAGCTGGTTAATCCTGAGTCTGTGATATAAGGCATATTGGGCATACCTGAAGTGGCTAAATGTCCAGATGAGAAGAGCTAATAGTTGTCACCGAGTTTAATTATCAAAATACTTTACACCACTAACATATAGCGCTTGTTTGTCCATTAGGGTCAGACTGAATTTTTGTCAATTCAAGAAAAGGCCTTTTTCCCAACACTAAGCCAGGTATCACACTTTCTTGCACTTGGCTATTGTTCCATCCAAACTATCAGTTCTAGCAACTTTAGCACTCTTCTGAATCTCATTACATTCTTCATCAATTTGCCCTTTAACCCCAAAATACTTTTCTAAATTTGCAAATGGCATTTTGTTTTAGTCTTGACATGCCTTGATTTCGAGGTCATATGCACTACTTATTCGGCTGCGCTATGAAATGAACAAGATAATGAAAGCTAAAGTTGTTCACTTGATATACTGTTATAATGACCACATGTACATCTCTGGGTCTTTCTGCCTCTGAATTCATTCATTGTAAATATCATCACATTTTCCTACCACAGCAGCTAGTCTAAGTCCTTGAACTTGCTGCTCATCTGTTGCCTCATGTTTTTTTGATGCACTCTTATAATGACAACAAGTACATCTGGGGGTCTTTCTTCCACTGAATTCTGTCATTGTAAATATCATCAGCACAGCTAAAATGATCAACTGATCAGCACATTTTTCCACTCAGCAGGCGGTTGAAGCAGGACTGGCAAGCCATTGAGTTTCCCACGCAGCTATTGCATGCGTACGGAGGACTCCTGTGTGATTTTCTGCGTTCCAAAAATTTGTGTCCAAATACGCGTGATTAAGCATTTCCGAGACCTCTGATAATGTCTTATTTTTGACCCCAAAATTTACAGATTTTCAAAAAAATGTAGTTGATCTGAGAAAACCATGGAAAAATGCTGGGCTTGAAAAATTTAACATTGCAATTGGACTTTGAACATTATTTAGATATGACATCATACATGCATGTTCATGAGGTCACATTTGACTATAAAATAGCCATTTTTGGCTGCCATATTTTAGAAAATTCAGGTGGTCAGCATGCAACAACCAGTTTTATATTTTTAGATCATATAAAGCAGTGTTTCCCAGACATGTTCGGGCCACCGCCCACTTGGTTCCATAAACTCATTCACAGCGTCCCCTACCTTACCTATAAAAAGCATTATTTAGAATAGCGATTTACACAACCCACTGAGGAAAATAATAACACAATAAAATTTACAACAGTAACAATTAAAGTTAATTAAAATTTTTAAAATATTCAAAATCCGAGAGAAACTTTTTAGTTTTATTAATTAATGCAATAAAATTGATGAACTTGATCCAGAGATACCAGCTTCTCGAAGTCTGATAGTCATTGAGCAAGAGTATTAGATACAACATTTAGCAAATACTTCAGTGTCCAATAAATTCTTAATGCGATGGATGGGCTTGATGAAGTGATACCAGTTTCCCAGTGTCTGGTTTAAAGTCACTTAGCAGGAGTCTTAAATCACCACATTCAGAAATCTGGAGCCAATTTCTTTGCTTGGAGCAAAGTTGGACAACCGCACTAAAACCATGTTCCACCAAATGTGATGTTGGAAATGTAACAAGGAGCTTCTTAACCACTGTCCATAGTGTAAGATAGCAATCAGAAATTTTCTTTCGTAACCAAAGCTCTTGGTACGATTTCTTAAACTTTGGCTTCAGCTCAATGTCAATTTTTAGGTGAATTTGCTCTTCCTCCAGTACACCAACTCCCTCAGTATCTGAAAATGGATTTATCACCAATCTGGAATTTCCATCAAAAGAAGATCCACAAATTGATCAGATATATCTTTATGCAGCATATCCAAATGGTCACAAAATACTTGCAGAGTATCATCTTGTATCCCATCTTTCTCATCTAGCTCAGACAGGCTCAGAAATTGGTATAGCTTGCAACAGCCTATATTGTACTTGAATAGAGTTAATTTTGAAATAAAGGAGGGATGAAACATTTGGTCTTTATTAGATTGACCTCATTCCCTTGCAACTTCAAATTCATTTCATTGAACTTAGCAAATATTTCTGATGAATGGGCAATGTCATGTCTTATGTCTTTGAGGTCAGCACTGAGAGAAGCATTTGTGTCTTCAAAAAATTCCACAACAGTGTTAAAAATAGCTTGTAAAAGCAACTCACACTCTTGCCTTTTGATAGCCAACGAACTTTAGTATGGAGCTGCAAACGTTCAAAATCTTCATCGTTCTCAACACAGAGCTTCAGGATTAGTTGATCATTGAGAGCAATGGCTTTAATTTTATTCATTGCAGTAATGAGTGTTAAATGACTTGTGCAGCCAATCACTGAGGTTTTTGCAACCAGATGTTGGCGATGAATGACACAGTGAATGGTAAAGATATTTGGCACTGCTTTTTTCAAATAAGCAACACACCCACAGTAGCAACCAGTCATTGATGGTGCTCCATCAGTTGCTCAAGCAAGTATATTAGTAAGCAGATTTTTTTTGTCTTTGAAGAACTGATCAACAACACGAAATAGTGACTCCCCTTTAGTATCTGTTTCTAGCTGCCTTGCAAGTAACAGCTGCCATCTTTTGCAAAGTGCACATAAGGAAGAAGCAAAGATTCATTGCCTGGCAAAGTTGATTCATCGGCTTTTATGTAAATTTTGTTGTCCTTAGTATGTTGCACAAATAATCTTCAGTATTATCAGCCATTTCAGCTATACGTCTTTACACTGAACTGTTGCTGAGAGGAATCGTCTTAATTATGTTGTGTGGTGACTTGTGCATAACAATATTCAGAGCCACAAAAAATGCTGATGGGATGAATTTTTCACCAATTGTATGTGGCTTTCCAGACTTAGCAATTGACAATGAAACGTATGATACACGCAAACCATCAGTGTTTTGTTGAGAAGCATTGCAAAACATGCTTGACATTGTTGGCCGCTTCTGAAATTTGTCACAATTTGATTGAAAAAAATGTTTTTGTCTGCCTTGTCAGGATGTAGCTTCTTCAAATGTTTGATCAATCTGGAAGGCTTCATTCCTGATTAGAAAAGACTTTTTCACATATTAGGCACATTGGTAGCTGTTTGTTATTGGTGCTGGTATAAATCCATACTTCAGATATTCAAAACTATATTGTCTTCATTTCTGTTTTTGATTTCTTTGCTTCTGCCATTTCTATTTACAAGGAATTTAATTATTAAACTTTAATTAAATAATATCAAAATAAATGTATATGCATCATGAACATCACCAAAACTTAAAAGTAATTAAATAGTTATGATAATTAGTTTAGGAAACGGGCATAAGTACAGACAGATCCTTTAATGACTAATATTCTTAACCAATAAAATACAGGGATTAAGTGAAGTGACACTTTGTGATCCAGTATGATAATACATTGTTACAGCGTCTGCCACCTCTCCACTCCTCCCTCATCAGATGGCACTTCGCTGTTATTACATGGCTGCAATAATATCAACATCAGCACTATTCTAAACTTATTTTTACACATTCTTACTAACAAAAACATACAGAAGAGGGAAATGTATGCCATAGAATATTTTATATATAACTACTTACCAAAGTGTTAAGTAGTATTGTACACTTAATGCTAAAAATAATGCTTATGTACAGTGCTATTAAAACAATGAATGCAGGCCTTCCGTGACCTGGTCAAGGTGCTACGTACAAGTTGCCCCCCCCCCCCCCCATCGCAGCCAGTGAGAGTGTAGGTTGCTGATAAACCCTACCTATCACAAAAGGAAAAGCCTTGAAAGCAAAGAGCAGTAAAACTTTAAATGCAGAGTGAGGAAGGTGTTTCGCTTTAGGCATCTGTAGGCTCTAGTCTTGTCAATCGTAAACAAGCGATCATCGTGCTTTGAGGGGCTTACCAGTGCCCCCTTCACCCCCCTTGCCTATTGGCACCCCCCTTGGTAATCCCACTGGTCCCAAGGGGTTGGTACCGCCCACTTTAGGAACCACTGATATAAAGGTATGCGTTAATGACCTATTACCAGAATATCCTTTTGGTTGTTGCTTGTGGACCATGTGACAGCGAAAAAAGTCCATCAGCAATGAAGGTGTACCTTGCATCTCTATTATGATAATGAGTATTCACTACATCTAAACTTGAATTTCTGATACAATGAACACAATACAAAAACATTCATATTAAATAACCAGTGTTGTAAATAAAAAATTTATTACTGACAAGATCTCTTCCCCTCCCCCCCGGACAAGTTTATGGATTGTATGAAGACAACAGTTGTAATTATTCATCAGAATTTAAATGATACGGTTGGATTAGGGCCAATTTACGCCCCCCAAATTAGCAAAATATTTAACTCTTTACCTTCTGCTAGCACATATATGCGACCGTAAAAATAGTCTTTTAACCCCAGAGACACATATACAAGCTGCTAATAATACTCTATCCCAGCTGGCTCATACATGCATTTCCGGCCAAGGGTTGGGAAACTCCAGAGACGCATATACATGTTTCATATTAAAGCTTTGCATTGGATGAAATTAGAAACATCCGGTCTTTTTTAACAATATTTAACCAATGAAAGTAGTCCTTACATAATATGATTATTCTATTAGTAGTTGTACAGTGTATAAGCGGGGAAATTCCATTGAAAACGAGGTCAGTTGTGAAAGTAAAACAAAATGGCAACACTAATGTATATATGATGATGATTCTGACGAAAAGTTTTGAAGGATTTGAAAGTGATAACATTGCAAATGACATTGATTTTAATCATCAGATTTAAGATGAAGGAACGGACATTAGTGTAAGTCCTGTTTCGACACCTGATATTTAAGATTTGTCTGAATCTGAGGATGAAACGCATGACGATCTTTTCTGGTCGGAACACACAGGACCGTTACATGTGGACAACTTTACAGGAGATTCAGGGCCAACATTTAATTTAGATGAAAATGCAAGGGAGATTAATTTTTTGCAGTTTTTTCCTGAAGAAATATTCCAGTTGTGTAAAATAGTGGTGAGAAAAGTAGTGTAATATACATTATAAACACAACAGATATCTTGAGGTATATTTTTTATTATGAATATGTGAATATAAACATTGATTCCTGAGGATTATATGTACTCTTTGGTGGAAATGAGTGGCACAAAACTTTGTTAAGTGTTTAAAATATTAGTTTTCATTAAATTACATTGTTTGCATGGGACAAGATTGATATAGAAAATGTAGACAGCATGTGCACTAACTCAAGAAGCTCTCAGGCAGCCATTATGATGCTCTGGGGTTCAGCCTACAAACAACTGCTAGAAGGCAGGCTGCTTATCAGTCTTAGTAGGCAGGGAAGCAAGTACTTGCAGAAGGTAAAGAGTTAAGTGATTGTAACAGCATTTGTTATGGTAATACTACAGTAACTGTATGTCCACTACAACATATATACCTATGGTATTGTAACAGACTGAAATAAACATTAATTGTGTTCCTAAATGGGTGTATGTTCATCAAAAACCTCAAATTTTGCCATTTTTCTGCATCTTCAAGGACCTTTGAAAACACCAGCAAAATTTAAAAGTTTTATATTTTGACTGGAGCCGCTTGTTATAAAACCAGCTGACATATATGTAAATTTCATATGTGTTCTCATTTACGTTCCTTCTTAACTAAAGGGAAAATGATGACAAACTGTTCCTTGCCCACCCCTTATGTCCAAAGCCATTGTTTGATACACAGTATCAAAAAAAGCTGTTTTTCGCCCTTTGCAATTAACTGACTTTCATTGTCAGCTGTCGTTTGTATTCTTTCTGTCTTTCTTCTCTCATAGCGTTTTTGGACAATACTTTGCTCAAATCTTAATACTGGGATGAGGATAGCTAATTACAGTAGAGGCACATAAGGAAAGTAATCCTGAACAACAAAAAAGCAGCTTATTGTATTATTTTATTAAAGGTGCTTGAAAGATAAGGAATGATGGTGGAAATAACAATTACCTTGTATCTTTAACATACCTTTTAAATAGCTTTTATTGTTTTAATTTACTCATAGACTGTAAACTTATATGAATTCATAATCCTAAACTCTACCAAACAACAACAGAATATAAAATAATAATGTGAATCATAGTGTCAAGCTAGACTTGAATTTTAGGGAGAAGTGACTGCTTTTGGAAAAGGGAAAGCTGAACAGGGAAAAGTGGGAGCAGAACAAGACATAATATATTCTTAAAAAACAAATTGCTGTTTACCCACTATTGTTTAAGTTTCGAAACACAAGTTTGTATGTTTTTATCATCAAAGGATAACTTCCAGAAATCGAGCAGTGATAGTTGCTAACTTACTCGTGAAAATGTTAATGGTCAATCAGCTATTAAAGCATGTGCCTGTGAAAGTGCAAGAGTTTGTTTGTAGGTGCAATTGATCTCAACACCAGCTATTTGATGGCTTGAAGCCTACATTTCGCCTTGTGCTACAGAATAACACTTGAATTAACCTGGCTAAGACGAGGGAGCATCTCAAAAAGTTGGATCACTCAGTGTATGTCTAAAAATCAAAGTTTACATTTTTTCGTCACCCACTTCACCTAGTAACATTACCCATCCTATACACACAAGTTATGAAGTATTGAAATCAATGTTTAATAAATTTAAAATTGTATAGGACATAGTTGATATTACCCGTAGGAACCACAGAGGGCAACATGCTATATGTACCAATTTACCTGGTAGATGTGTTACAAGACTTGAGTGGCATAAAGGAAATATACTTTTTAATAACAGCAATACATTACCCATCAATGTTGTGTAGCTTATGCTTTTCATAAAAAAACCCAACTATCATTTAGATGTGAATACATTCTTCCATCTCTCATCTGAAAAACCACTGTCATTTAGATGTGAAAACATTCTCCCATAGTCAAAAATTGTCAGTACAACACAAGCCACTTTTGCATGCGTAGAACTGTCATCTCTTTTAAGGACACCATGCTGTATGTATGTTATTCCTAGATCATTACCAGAGAAAATTGCATCTGTAAGTGTTTACCACATTAGTGGTCTATTTTCTACATAATTTAAATCTTAGCATTTCACTATCTGATTTTAGCTTATGTGCCAGTAATATTTTCTTCCTTTTGGAATTCAGTTCTTTAAGGTACATATAGAGTTACCACATGTTAACATGTGGTTTGGTACACCACCCTACTCTTAAATGTTCAAGTAAGTCCTTGTGGTAAAATGGGCAGCAAGAGGTTTGTGTGTTCCTCTCTATCAAACAAATCTTGTTATTTTCTTCAACATGTATATTAATAATGTCTGTTCTCTCATGGGAAGAGAAAAGAAAATCAGCTGTTGTTGCATATGTGTCTGCATTTGTTAGTTTCCCTCAGTAAAAAGGTTGTAGTGAGAAACAAAAGGAAAAAGACAGGTAAAATGGCTCCTATAATTGTTTACCTAGTGTATACAGAGGGTTGTACTTGGTACACATTGCCTATAACCAGGGACTGCTCTTGTGGCCTAAGTGATTAGAGCATCCGCCTCAGATGCAGGAGGTCGCAGGTTTGAACCCCAGCCAAGCCATACCAAAGATTTATAAAAATGGTACTTGCAGCTGCCTTGCTTGGCGCTCAGCGTTAAGAGGTTAGTGTTAGGACTGGTCGGCCTGGTATCAGGATCATGTGACTGAGTGGGACATGATGTTTACATGTCTGCAGCATGATGCCCCAGTGCTTGACATGCTATAAACTGCCACACTGCAGACATTGTAACGATATGACTGGAAAATTGTTAAAGCTACATTAAAAAATCCAAATCACACACCCATCTCAGATATGGGAGGTTGTGGTTTCGAACCTCGGCTGAATCATACCAAAGACTTATAAAAATGGTACTAACAGCTGCCTCGCTTGGCGTTCAGCATTAAGTGGTTAGTGTTATGACTGGTCGGCCTGGTGTCAGGATAATGTAACTGGGTGAGACATCATGCTACATGTCTGCAGCATGATGCCTCAATGCTGGACATCACTATAAACTGCTACACTGCAGACATCAGAGCAATATGACTGAAAAATTGTTAAAGCTATGTTAAAAATCCAAACCACACACACACACAGAGGAATCACACACATAACTACTGTATATACTTGCGTATAAGCCTGTTCGCGTATAGGCCGACCCCACAACTTGACTAGGTAAAAATAGGAAAAATTGCATGACTCGCGCATAAGCCGACCCATAAGTTCACGACTACATCACAAAATGCACAAAGTGAGTTCTAAATACCGGTACATTTATTTAGGCAAATCACGTTACTAAAATAAATATTATCTTCAAACTTAACGAAAATGAAAGTAAGAAATCTAATTTATATGTTGAAATAAAAACAATTTATCTTCAGTGTTAAATAATAATTGAAATAATAACGTCCTCATACTAAAATCCTGAATTATAAAAGTTTTATCACATTCAGAATCCTTCAAAATCTGGCTCGGTATCGGAATTGCCAAACAGTTCATAAAACTCGGCTTCTGTTATGGGCGTGCTGTCAACGTATACGTCATCATTGTCATCAGTGTCATTCGATAGTCGTTCTGCTTCTCATTCTCCTTGTCATTGTCTGATTCAAATATGGCATCATCCTCAGTTCCATCCATGGCATTGCTGATACAGCACTTTCGAAATGATTTGGCAATCATGTCCAATGGAATTGAGTCCCATGCGTCTTTGACCCACTTGGCAACCAAGTCGAGGTCCGGCCTCGTGAAATTCCCACCTTTTGTCATCTTCACTGCGCCTGAACAAACCCATTTGGACCACATCTTTCGTACCCTGTCCTTAAACGGCTTGTTTAGGCAGACATCAAGAGGTTGTAACACTGATGTTAAACCTGGTATCACAGCCAATGTCGTTTTCATTTTCTTTGCTGCCTTTTTGACTTCATCTGTCTTGTGTGCTCGAAATGTCCCAGACAAGCATTGAAGATTTCTGAAGAAGTGCACCTGGTCTCTTATCCCAGACTTTCTCCAACCATTCAATCGTTCCACTTTTGTCCATCCATCCCTTTTCATGTGCACAAACGATGACACCAGCAGGAAATTTCATGCTTTTTGGCAGCGTCTTCCTTTTAAAAATTACGACAGTAGGCAGCTTTGATCCATCAGCTAAACAGGCCAAAACAACCGTGAAATGTGTTTTTTCATGGCCGGTCATTTTTATCAGAATACTTTTCTCACCAACAGCATTGACTGTTTTATTGCTTGGTAAGTCAAACATCACAGGCATCTCATCCATATTTCCGATTTGTGATAGTTCGAATGAGCAATCCATTCTGCGTTTAATGATGAACTGCTGAAATGATTCAATTTTTTCTTCCAAGTCTTTTTGGTAGCTTTTGAGCTATCTTTGTTCGCTGCCTGAGGCAGAAACCATGCCGGTTCATAAAACGAGAACACCAACCAGCTGATGCAACAAATTTGAAATCTGCCATCTTGTATATCTCATCTTTCGCCATCTGCATAGCACGCAGACGAATTGCAGTTCGTGTGACAATGTATCCATTTTGTCGACATTCACTTACAAAATCACTGAGTTCTTTCTCCAATTCCGGGAATGAGGCGAATCCAGTCCAGTCCGACGAGCCTTCCTGGTTTTTGGCATTTCTTCCAGTGCTGCTTTGCTTTTCTGCCATTCCCGTACTTGCTTCTCATTCACACAAAATTTGTGTGCTGCAGCACAGTTGTTATTTGCTTTTGCATATTCAATAACTTTAAGTTTGAATGCTGCATCATAAGCAGAACTCTTTCTTTTACTTATAACACTATTCATTTTATCTGATTGACTATAAACTTCAGGAAAGATTAAACTGAAATAATTTTTGATTGTGGTAGTATCCTATTTATACCTTATCCTGTAATTTTTCCCATGGGTGGTTGGTTATCAATTTGTATTGGATAATTATTGATCATTGTTTTTATTTTTTTATTGGTTTTGTTAACTGCCGGTAGCGTGATTCAGTTGACCAAAATATGATTGGTTTTCAACGTGGACATTGTTCAAGTATTGTGACAGTTATAACTTTGAGCAGAAACCATGTCTACTACCTTATCTCATTAAACAATACATCTGAGAGTCGGTATGTATTAGTAAATTCAGTGGCATTGTGCCACAAAATCCCTGAGGCATTTACCACAGATTAAGCGTACCGGTAGTTATTGTACAACACTCTACAACTAACAAACCACTTTGCTTTACAAACAACTAAACAACAGTAGAAGATAAACTGTGGCTGCCTTTTACTTCTAAAACACCTGTCAAAGAAATCCTTCAAATTATATTTTTAACAATCACGCTGACTCGTATATGCTACTTGCCTGTTATTTACCCTTCCTAGGCGCATGTGCAACAAACCCCTATGGAGCCTCTCGCTATGGTTGCTGTAAGACTATCATACATGTACATGACTCTCCACACCAGAAAGGTTGTGTCGTAAATACCTTCATTATCGTAATTCTTACATCTTTTTAATTTCCATAGTTTCTTTTCATATTAACACTGAAATAAGCTAGCGTGCATTTGTATGGTACCGCAGAGTTTAATGATTACTGATTAGTTGAGGATTAAATACTTCATTGAGAGATTACTAATATGGCAGTTCTTTTGGAAAATACACGTACCACCGTGGCTCAAATAACATATATGGCTGCATTTTCTGGTGGGTGGACATCTGTCAAATAGACGTCGAGTATGGTAATAACATGTTTTTCATTCCTTATCCTACCAGTAAAGTTAGAAAAAATACTTGTTTCACTTCAAGCAGCACATATCACATGAGCCATGTGGCATCATTAGGCATGTGATCTCATCTTCGGCGATCGACAGTAACAATAAATACCGGTAATCGAGAAGAAAAGCTCTAAAATTTTCAGACTTGGACCTTGGCCCGCAGATAAGCCAAGCCCCCCCCTTCTTCAAGGCTTTATTTTTTTCCTAAATTCTTCGGCTTATACGCGAGTATATACGGTAGGTGTGTGTATGCGTGGTATTTAAATATATTGTGATTATTATTTTTTTTAAAATCAGAATAATGTCAGTAGAGTCTGTGGGGCCCTAGGAGTCATGCACACAGACTGCATCTCTTGCTCAGAGCACAATACAGAAAAATTGTTGTGCATATTACAAGTTATGGCCTTCTGAAACCTGAAACCAAACTGATTCCAGTCATACCATTATGGGCAACAGAAGTTACAAAAAGTTCGTCATCATAAAATTTTTGGGGTTTTCTTGCACACACACACACACACTCCTACGGGGTGGGGTGGGGAGAAAATCTGAGAGGCTTAGCTCTTAAGCTCTCAAGAGCACTCCAGGGACAAACTTCTTTGGTGGAATTGAAGGATTAAATGTTTGAGGAGTTGATTGCCTCCCCATGAAGGGAGTTATCAAACAGTCCCCATGTTCAGGGCAGTGTGTTGCTCCCTCCCAAGAGGAAGTTGGTGCACACATTGTACCCACCAGGGGATAATGTAATCTGATGGGTTCAGAAATAAATCCATAAAATAATTCTGCTATTGACATGTTTATTTACAATTTACACTATTATATACACTCCATTTCCCTTGTATTGCATTACACAAGAAAACACCTACTTCCCTGTAGGATTGCAGTCTAACTATCCCCTAGAACAGAGAGAAACAATCCAATTAATCCTTTCACACTGAACCTCTCTCTCTCTAAAGTCTGTGAATCTTATTAAAACCACTTTCTCAGTCTGTAATTCAGTCAATTTAAAACCTGATACTTGAGACACCAAAGCAGATAAGGGTTCTCTCACTCCCTAGGGTCACTGCCGTCAGCCAGACAGTTCCATTATAATTAACGGCTCTAATTGTTGCAACCAGTGCTATAGAGAAAACATAACTGTCCCTATCATTATAGCATCACACTCCCAGGTATCTAATTTCATCACACTGCTCCCCTCTGAAAACATGTGTCCCACATATTACTGTTGGAGTCAGTTCAATTTCTTCATATAGATTACAATGAACTTGTTGTTTTGGCAGGAGTTATATCATTGTATCAGTACTTTTACAACATTAATTATGAAGCAGTCTGATACACAAGTTCACAAAATATTAAATATGAGATATAAAACTTAAGCTTATTTTTCTAATTAAGTCAGCTAAATCCCATTTACACACTACATACTTATGCCCAACAAAATAGTTCACAAGTATTTCTAAGGTAATTTTGTCATTTACACATTTCTACTAATTAAAGTCATTTGACAGTCACAGAACACAGTCACTTTATTGAGCCTGATCCTGTCTTCGACCACTCTACACTCCAGGGTCAAATCTCTGCTGTAGGCGCACACCTGCTTGCCATGCCCATACTCCATAACATCCGGAATGCCAGTCTCACTGTCAGACCTGTCAGAATCACTTTCATCACTGGAGCCATTGTTAGGAATTTCCTTCTCTGTGTTAACATTGTCCTTCAACCAGTTTGTACTGTCGCCATAGAATGGTTTTAGTCTGTTATAATGAACCACATGCAGTTTGTGAGTTGGAGATTTTTGAATGCGATATACCAGGTCACTGATACATTTTACAATAAGATAAGGTCCATCCTAATTTGATTGTAATTTCAGGTTAATCCCAATTTTCCATTTTGGGTCATGTAGCCACACAGCATCTCCCATCTGATACATTTTAATGTGTCCGGTAGTTGTAGTGCCATTTCTGCTTTTCACTCGCATTTTTTATGTGTTCCCTAGCTGACTCATGTGCACAATCCAAGTATGTCCTTAATTTTGAAAAAAATTCTATAGAATTCCTGGACTTCAAAGACTTCTCTTTTAGAGTTCCATACATCAAATCAATGGGTAATCTCACTTCTCAACCAAGCATCATTTCACTTGGTGAGAATTTCATTGAGTCATGAGCAGTACTACGGTATGCCATGATTGCCGGTGGCAGAATATCATCCCAGTTTTTCTGATCTTTGGACACAAGGGTAGCTTGAATGTTCTCGATAGTCTGATTGAAACGTTCTACCATTCCATCTGACTGTGGGTGAAGAGCAGTACTCCGCGTTTTATCTACCCCTAAAAGGTTAAGCATCTCCTTGAACAAATTCGACTCAGAATTCCTTTCTTGATCTGTATGAATTTGCATCATTACACCAAATTGAGCAATGAAATGATCCTCTAGAATTTTTGCCAGTCTCTGCCTCCTGGTCTGGCATTGTGAAGGTTTCTATCCATTTTGTGCAATAGTCCCCTATCACAACAGTGTACTTGTTTCCATGATTTGACACAGGAAAGGGTCCCAATATGTCTGTGGCGATTCATTCCATTGGTGCAACAACATTATAAATTTTCATGGGGCCCAGTTAACATTATATGGCCTCTTCCATGCTGAACACTGGCCACAACTACAAAACCAGTCTTTAACATTTCTTCCTACACCAGGCGAGTAGAATTGCTCCCGTATTCCTGAAAGAGTCTTGTTCACTCCAAGGTGATCAGCATTAACGGCATCATGCAAGTTTGTGATAACATCATCCTGAAATACCACAGGGACCACAAGCTGCCAGGAAATGCGCTTGCCAAAGTTCCAACCTGTCCCATTGACTCCATAAAGCTTTAACTGCTGTATTTTCCATAGAGATTTCATGCCATTTCGGGCACTCACCAGACTTTTCCATACAGCTGATTGTGTAGCCGATATCCTTATCCTCTTGCTGAGCCTTCCTCAGTTCTCTTGTTGAAATTCCTACAATCCACGAGGACTCTTCCTTGCACCCTTCTTCCTTACTGCCTCTCAGAACATCACAGCGAGGATGTTTACTGGAGCTTTATGATGCACTACCATATTTAATTTCAACATTTTTAAAATGTGAACAGTCTACACAAGGCGTACGTGACAGGCCGTCAGCATTTTGGTGTTTCTTACCCCTGCGGTATACAATTTCGAAATCATAGGTCTCAAGATTTTCTAACCAACGTGCAAGTTGACCTTCGATGTCCCTGAACTGAGTCAGCCATCTTAATGAACTATGATCAGTACGAATGACGAATTTCCTACTGTACAAATAGCAGTGAAAATGCTTGATAGCTCTGACAACTGCAAGGAGTTCTTTACATGTAATGAAATACGTTCTCTCTGCTTTACCCAGTGTCCTGCTGTATTAGGCTATAACCTTTTCCTGTCCATCTTGATTCTGGGAGAGCACTGTGCCAATTGAAAGGTTACTGGTGTCAGTATCCAAAATGAAGTTAGAACCAGTTGGGTTGGGAAAAGCCAGAATAGGGCTTGAAGACAACTTGTAATTCAGAGTTCGGAATGCCTCCTCACATGCATCATTCCATTCAAATTGAAAAATTTTTTCTGTCAGTATCGTCAAAGGCCTTGCAATCTCAGAAAATCCTCGAATAAATTTTCTATAGTACGAACACATACCCATGAAGCTCCTCACATCCTTGATGTTAATAGGAGTGGGCCAGTCATGTACGGCTTTAATTTTATCAGGATCCATTTGGACGCCATCTTGAGACACAATATGTCCCAGATATGAAACACTGCTTTGGAACAGATGACACTTTCCTGGACACTATTTTAAGCCAGAAGCAAGCAGTCTCTCAAAAACGTATTGCAGGCGCTGTAATGTCATTTTGAAATCTGCCCCGAACAGAGTGACATCATCCAAATAGACCAGGCATATCGTCCACAAAATCCCTTCTAGGACTTGGCCCATCAAACGTTCAAAAGTAGCAGGCGAATTAGAAAGGCCAAAGGGCATGACCTTGAACTGATAGAGACCGTAGTCTGTGACAAATGCAGTCTTAGATCTGTCTTTGGGGTCCATGGCCACCTGCCAATACCAATTTTGTAAGTCTAGAGTGCAAAACCATTTCGGCCCTTGAAGAGCACCCAGTTTCTCATCAATCCTGGAAACAGGGAGAGTCGTTTTTTGTCACTTCATTTAGTTTTCTTTAATCGACACAAAACTTCGTCGATCCATCTTTCTTTCAAACAAGAACAATGGGTGATGCCCACAGACCATCAGATTACTCAATCACATCTTGTTTCAACATTTTCTCAATATGGTCTTTCACTTCTCCATGCTGCGCAAGAGGTAACCGTCAAGGACGTTGGCGAATGGGTGTTACCTTCTCGGTGTCGATTGAATGTTTTACTATATCAGTTCTCCCCAGGTCGGTCTTATCTTGAGCAAATGCCTGGTTAAATTGCACAAGGAATTTAACCAACTTATTTTTCTGGGAGTTATCCAGATACTTCAAAGACCGTTCGAATAAGTGTGCAAGATGAGGCGGCACCATGTTAGACTGAGAATATGGAAACATTGTGATTTCATTATCAACTGTCACAGCCTCGCATGTCGCTGCCACAGATTTCTCATACACCTTAACTGATTTTTCTGATGGATTTAGCACCCTTATAGGGATAGTTATTTTCTGTATTAACCACTGACTTTGCCATCAATCATTGATACCTCTCTGCGAATTTCTCGGTTGGTACCAGTATTGCACAAGAGGGCGCAGTTTCTAGGTCTGGTATCTTCCCTGGTATGATTCTTTCTACTCCCGGAGGTATGATGCTTGTTTTGTCCACTACCATGCGGCAACATCTGATGCTTTTCAGTTCCACCATGGCACATTTCACTAGTTGACCATTCAACTTAAAAGTATTAGTCCCATCATCTGTGACACACTGGTGTCTCTGAAGAAAGTCAAAACCCAGAATTCCATCAATATCTTTGTCGATTTCTGCCACCCGCACTGTGTGCTTAACTTTCATATCATTTATCATGATATCCATTTTTCCCCCACCTCTTGTTTGGATACACTTTCCATCAGCCATTTTCATTTGTTGACCAGCCAGTTCAAAATATGGCTATTGTAGATCAGACATTTGTTCATAGATTGAACCGTTAATTATGGTAACACTTGCACCCGTATCGATGAGTAAATTCACTTTCTGTCCTTGCACTTTGCCTTGTATGTACATTCCTGATCCATTGCTTTTCAATTTGAGTGGTATGGGGTTGCGTCATGCCCTGTTGACCCTGTCTGTTTCTATTTGCTTTTAATTTTTGACAGTCTGTCTTTAAATGTTCCTCACTGCTACAAATCTAGCACTTCTTTGAATTTTGCTGATTGAAGAGTCTTTCAGTGCGCTTTCTCATTATTGAATCCAGTTCTACCTTAATTTCTCTAATTTCACTGGATAATTCTTTGATGCATACCTGGATGTCCACTATGCTGGATGCTGAACATTCTACATCAACACCAATATTTCAAACTTGAGCTGTCATGTGACGATTCTGTTGTTTATCTGCGTTTTAAATTGCCTCCAGTTCAGCTGCTAACTTTGTGACTTCTTCTATGGTTTTAGAATGGCTTTGCTGTATACAAAGCCTCATGTCTGAGTCATTCAGCGCATCAATAAAATGATCCTGGCTCAAAGTTTCTATAAGTTCAGTTGGAGCCTTTCGGTAGGCTCTCCTGCTTAAGTGTTTTACAACCTGAGCTAGTTCTGGCAAAGTTTGATCTTGCTTCCGTGTGAGATTTTTAAGTTGCACCCTGAACAGTTCTGTTTGATTCTCTGAGCCAAACCTCCTGCTCAGCATGTTTGACAATTCCTGATACATTCTCCTCTCTGAAGATTCTAAATCCACTAGTACTGCCTGTGATCTTCCTTGTAAATTTGATGCCAGAAACATTGCATTTTGGTCTTCAGTCCAATTGTTAATTTCAGCAACAAGTTCAGCGTGAACTCAAGTCTTCCCATGGTTCCGAACCATCATAGGTCGCTGGCCTCACTAATGGCTTTTGAAAATTTCTACTCCCACTGGTGTTTGCACCATTTCCTAGACTTCTGCGGTTTTCCTGAAGGTTTCTATCCCCACTGGTGTTTGCAACACTTCCCAGACTTGTAAGGTTGCCCTGAATTTGGCTCTCCAGTGCCTCACATTCCCATTCTAGCTTCTTTATTCCCTCCAGCTGTGACCCACATTAAAGGTAGGAATTGAGGTTTGTAATGTTGTACCCAAACCTGTGTCAGGATTTCTCCAATGTCCAAAATAATTGTTGGGGTATCAATCCCTCCTTCCGCCATTTTTTACACGATGAATAAGAATTGTCTGAATCTGAATAAATCCAAGATGTAATCCTCACTGATATCACTGCGATTTAAATCCTGGAGTCAGCTTTAAGAGAATCGCTCGCCAAAAGAAACACACTAGCTACAATACATTCCATTGCCGAAATACTAAAACAAACCGATAATAGATATATCCTATCAGTGAAATTTCATCCTGTGGATTGATCACAATTGCACATAACACCACTGACAGTATAATCCACTAAGAGTGAGAATATCCCCCCCCCCATGCTGCCACCAAAAATTGTAATGGGATGGGTTCAGAAATAAATCCATAAAGTAAATCTGCTATTGATGTGTTTATTTACAATTAACGCTATGTACACTCCATTTCCCTTGTGTTGCATTACACAAGAAAACCCCTACTTCCCTGTAGGATTACAATCTAACTATCCCCTATAACAGAGAGAGACAATCCAGTTAATCCTTTCACACTGAAAGCTAGAAAACCTCTCTCTCTCTCTGAGTCTGTGAATCTTATTAAAACCACTTTCTCAGTCCATAATTCAGTCTAGTTAAAACCTGATACTTGAGACACCAAAGCAGATAAGGGTTCTCTCGCTCCCTAGGGTCACTGCCATCAGCCAGACAGTTCCATTATAATTAACAGCTCTAGTTGTTGCAACCAGTGCTATAGAGAAAACATAACTGTTCCTATCCTGATAGCATCACACTCCCCAGGTATCTAATTTCATCACAATATTATTCCCTCCCATTTATAACACTGGTGATTGTGGCACCACTATAGTGTCAAATCCCCATCTTTCAGATCTGATCAGATACTTGGAACTGTGAGACCAGTCTGTCATTTTCTTTAATACAATAGATGGGACCTTTCATGTTTCTTTGCTTGTTATCTAAACTTTCTTAATGATTAACTCTTGAGTAAAGCTTCCTTTGAGAACCTTACTTTTAAAACAGACTCTTTTCTCCCCAGTGTCAGCAAGGAGTGAACTTCATACTTTGTCAGTGGAAAAGGGTTGTATGTGAGTTAAGAGGTAACTATTACTTGGTTACTTTTCTTTGCCAACCTGGGTTGCAGTAGCCCCTGTATTGCAAGGCCCAATATCAGTCTTAATTGTGCTGGAGATAATCAAGATAGATTTCTATATGTTTGGTTAGAGTTTTGTGTTTCTCTCTGGCTTAATAAATGGAGAAAAGAAACATATAGCCATTTCCTTCACCTTCTCAAAGGTACCTCTGATATTTCAGCATCCAGCATCTTGAAGTGTATTGTCCTGTTGCTGCATCTTGATCCTTCTTAATCATTCTTCTTTGGATGTCATGAAAGCTGCATTCTGTCAATCCATGTGTACATTGTCTTCACTTTAGCTGCAATCAATGTAGGACTGGTGCAGAGGTTTTTATGTATTAAGCCCAATTGTGTCAGTCCAACTGGTCATCAGGCTTTCCTCCAACATACATAGATTATCCTACTAAGTTCACTTTGATAGCTCATCTTAGGCCATGAGCCTCACTCTAGGCTGGAAATTTATCAATGCAGTAATAGGCATTAATGCTGTTGAAAAGTAGCTTGGGATAAGTGGGTGGGTGGATGAACCTAAAACTAATGTTAATTATGTCATTCTTACCAGCTATTAGAACCTAATTCCTTCCTCTGTGTTGACTCAGATGTCCTTTTAATCTTGAACCAAGTTAAAGAAGGATGATATTTTGAATGATAGTAGTTGACTAAGGTATCAGACTGGGATCATGTTTTTTTTATTCTAACTTTTCTAATTGAATGAGAGAATAATCTCCTTTGAATGGCACTAGAGCTAGGGTAAGATACAGTGACACAATAATAGTACATGATTGAAATTGGTGTAAGATCCAGAAAACATACACATTACATAAATTTTGCTCAACAAACAGCTTTGCACATGTCTGGTTTTCTCTGGGGGTATTTCAGCACATTGTTTTTTGGAATGAAATAATTAAAGTCCCTAGTAATCTTCTCAAAATAGTTAATGTTTTGCCAAATCTGCTTGCCAGATAAAGCAGTACATGTCTTATGATTTTCCAGCTCAGCTTCAAATAGAAGAAATTGCAGGTGACATATAAGAGGGTCTTTATGCAACACATGTATCCAAGTTATGACTATGCTGGGGATGTTTGTTTATGCATTAAATCCTTGAAGACGGACTTTTGGAACCCAGAGATCTCAAATTGATAAAAAAAAAAGTAGCATATAGGATATAAGAGGGGATAACTCAAAGCCATGTTTCACTAAGGGTTGTCTCCAGGTCAGTGTGTTATGTGAAAGTCTATCAAATACATTAAAAAGGCTTTTTGGGCCTAAACCCCTGCAGCACTGTGGTAGATGTATTATAATGTATATTTAGACATCTACCATACCGATGACATATTACTGTATCTCTAAATGTAAATCACTTACCAGTGCCAGTGGAAATGTAGTGTGTTAAAACTGATGTTTTGTTTTTTTTTCACAACAGCAGTCCAGATTAGTATTTTAGAATTGTTATTTTCATTTATAATCCAGATCAAGTGTGAGGACATTGATATGAATTTTAGAGAAAATGAAATTCAAGCCCTGCAAAACTTGGTGTCTGGCCTGGGCAGCAAATTGGCTGAAGTAACAGGAGAGATGGTCTCGCTGCAGAATATACAGATTCAGCAGTCGGAGGAAACAACTAAGCATGCAGAAGAAGTGAAGAAATCACTACAAGAGGTTTGTTTTGTTTTGTATTTTTTAAAACTGAATTGCAACTCAGATATTTAAAAAAATGTTTGGCACATTTTTTATGTTGTATAAATTTTCTAGAAGCATGGATTTTGATAGGTCTTGACAGCTCAAACAAGATGAAGTCTGAGACTCAGAAGAGACTTGTTACTGGATATTTTATAGTCTCATTTATAGTTAGTGAAGGATCTTGGCTCCAGTATTTGACCATTACAGTTTATCTTTATTAGGCAGGAGAGTAGGCAAGACACAAAATTCCTTGGAATTGTTATATGTTTTGTAATTATAAACTTAACGTATATTTAATTTATTTACAAATGGAATAGGCATTTCTTTTATGTGTAACATTTTGGGAAACATTAAGATGATAATGATCTTAGATTTAAACCTTATAAAAAGAATAAATGCAGGAAATGTTATAGATACCCCACCACCACCAGTTAAAGCCAAGATTTCTCAGAATTTTTTGAGACTTTATATCTCAGCTTCAGAAATGTCATCGTTGTGCTGGTGTGTGGCTACCTCACCTGACCACTACAGAAATAAAACTAGGTTTGACACTTGAAACTTACCTTTAGACTCATCATCATTAAGTTAGTCTGATGAAGCCTTTCCATTATTTAAAAAGAAAAAAATAATTATTGATGTGTTTTGCTCCTTCCACCTTGTTTGCCTTATAATTTGATAACAGCAGCTATTGTTAAGCACCTTGGCAGCTCTACTGGAAAACTTTGAAAATGCTGTTAGTGCTGCAAAATTTCTTTTTGAGCCCAGAAATTACTTGCCTTTGTTTATTTAGTCCTGTGAGTTTTGAGGAAAGAACTCCTTTCTATATGGCTTGTTTGGTACATATTTAAATTGTTTTTTATTTTTGTGCATAAAATCATTGATCTACATTTTATACACTTGCCACAAGGTGGAGTCTAGCAGAGCTGGGTACCACAAAAAATTTTGTTCTGTGGTATTTCTGAACATACCGCAATATGTACCATAGTGTACCACAATTGTATTAGGGATCAACAATTTAATGTTCTGGGCAGGGGCCTGAATTTTTAAAAAAATTTCCATTTGGCAATAGTTGGAAAATATATTGCTCTGATTTATAGCAAAATAAAACTATATTATATCCATTATATGTTCTGAAAAAGTAAATAATAATTACCCTTGAGATGAAAGAAAATAACATACCTCTGCAGCTGCTGCCACCCAGTACCCAATATGACTGCAAAGAATGCTTTCTTGCTCTGAACAATTCATGATCTTTAGTAATTTCCCATACTCAGAGTATAAATATCTTCAGAGTTCGAAATTTTTGGCAATATCACATTGCCTTCAACATTAGTCGCTAAAGAAGGCAGTGTGATTATGCTGAAAATTTCGAACTTGGAAGATATTTATGCTTTGAGTATGGGAAATTACTAATGATCAGTACCTAATAGTACATGACTTTTCTACGTATGTATTAATTGTTTAATAAGTTGTAATCTAAAAACTGTAACTAAA
>JAECUM010023286.1:0-67462 GCA_016617855.1 Megalonaias nervosa | reverse complement strand
AAAAAATAAAAAAAAAATAAATAAATAAAAAAAAATGAACCACTCTAGGTAACGCTGTACGCCTCCATGAAGTTAATAAACCAAATTGTTCTTTTGTTCTTAAGGCATACCAAATTATTTTCTTGTCTTATTCCGTGACACTCTAGGTCCACACTATCAAGCTATTGAACTTTATCCATTCAACATAAAACAAAATAAATCAATTTCTCTATCAACATAAATGACAGCACAAAACTATATTGTTATATATTCGACAGTTGTCGGAGAGGTGGTAGAAATACTGCACGAGTTTAACATAAAATAAAAATTTAAGTATCAAGAAGTGACATGTTTTTGCTAATCAAATAAGAGGGAATAAAAGTGTTTCAAATAAAATTGTATTACAATATAACATATAAAATTTGTTATTATACAATATTTCCTGCAATGCTTCAGAAAAGATGAACATTTACAGATAAAAGTTAATGATAATAACAGAGATAAACATCATAAACCTGATTGAAATATTGTTCGAACATTAAGCAATGAAAAGCCATAATTTACCTTTTTGATGTGAATAAATATGAAAATTTGTATTCATCTAAATTTGAAGTACAAGTCAATATTCTTGCAAACTTTAGAAGGTCAGTCTAAACCGATTGTGAAAAGAGAGAGAAGATTTATTCAATGCAGATTTAGAGTATATGAAGTAGATATTTCCCAATCAACCAAATGAATTACAACATTTGACCTTGAATCTAAAATCATAATCCAATCATATCAATGACAACATTTGACTTGAATCTAAAACAATCCAATCAATCATATGAATGACAACGTTTGACTTGAATCTAAAAACAACAAAATATCTAAATATTCATATGAATGACAACGTTTGACTTGAATCTAAAATCATAATCCAATCAATGATATGAATGACAACGTTTGACTTGAATCTAAAATCATAATCCAATCAACCAAATGAATGACAACGTTTGACTTGAACCTAAAGAAACCAAAAATCCAATCAATCATATGAATGACAACGTTTGACTTGAATCTAAACGAAAAACAAAAGTCCAATCAACTTATTAATGACAACGTTTGACTTGAATCTAAAAAGAACAAAAATTCAATCAACCATATTAATGACAACGTTTGACTTGAATCTAAAAAAATCAACCATCTGAATGACAACGTTTCACTTGAATCTAAAGAAAACAAATCCAATCAACCAAATAAATGACAACGTTTGACTTGAATATAAAAATAATCCAATCAATCATATGAATGAGAACGTTTGACTTGAATCTAAAAAAAAATCCAATGGCAACATTTGACTTGAACCTGAAATCTTAATCATAATCCAATCAATCATAGGAATGACAACGATTGACTTGAATCTAAAAGCAACAAAAATCCGATGAACCATATGAATGACAACATTTGACTTAAATCTAAATAAAAAACAAAAATCCAATCAATCATATGAATGACAACATTGGACTTGAATCTAAAAAAAGTCCAATCAACCATATGAAGGTCAACATTTGTCATGAATATGAAATCATAATCCAATCAACCATATGAATGGTAACATTTGACTTGAACCTGAAATCATAATCGAATCAACAATATGAATGGGAACATTTGACTTGAACCTGAAATCAAACAATACTTTTGAAATGATTGAAGATAATTTTGCAAACTGTTGAAAATAATAGCTCATATTGTGGACGATTTCTGCCTGTTTGTTGTTAACCTCGCAAGACAATGTGTCATGAGTAATGTTACGAATATGTAATTAAATTGCTTGTGTGTTAGTTTTAAAATTCTTTTTTATTTTAGTTTTGTTTCATTACATTTTATTTTAATTTTCATTGGAATTGAATCTCTTTTCCGAAAATTGGCTTTGACCCGATTAGATCTTAATGTTACTTCAGCACTATTTTTAGCTCATAGCCTTTGTAAACATCGAATGATAACGATTGGCTATTGCCAAGGTCATCTCGGCCCGCGTGTTAGCTGAATTGTATTCAGCCTTTCTTTTTTTATTTATTTCCAGTCTGTAAATTTGATTCTTAGATAGGGTTATCCTTGCATACGTGAGACATGGCATTTTTTTTTTATTGTGCTGTTCAAATTAGTAAATCACGGAGCCTATCACGTGAGCTACCATGTGATCTAAAATCGCGGCTTTAAACAGACGCTCTCTAGTAGATTTAGTGAGTTGTATTTTAAACCTTGAGGGCTCAAGAGGTTTATAATTGTTGTTGCCAGTTTGTTTATGAAGTTCATCTGTTTTCTGCTTTTTTAATTTAATAATTTATTCTCTAGAAAACTAAAGAAGTGTACTTTTTTATAAAAGTTCCGGGAGAAAGAAATTTAGTGGAAATTTATTCTGGAGTTTAACGGAAACATAAACTGTGATTCAATCGAGGATCTGTTGAAATTAGTTCAACAACCTCATCTGACGCCATCGCCTCCATATTGGAATTTCAGCGAGATTCGAACCCGGATTCTATTAGAACTGTTTAGTGAGAGGACTTATATTTTTTCAATCTTAGGATTAAATTTTGGAATATATTCACAAACCGTAAATTTTTACATTGTTTTCTAGGGAAATAAATTATTTTATTAATTTACAAAGCTTGTTGGCTTCACTATTTTCTCTTGTTATTTTTGTACGAGCCTACCCGTAACAGTAACATATTTGCTCGGTGTTTACATACCGTTGTAAATGACTTAAAAAGATCAAAAATTAAGACACCTTTAGGTAACTACAAACTTTGGACAATTTAAATAGGGCAAAGGACAATAAAATATGAACTGAGAGAGTGGTTAACTGAACAAAGAATGCGTGAAAGCTTTTCTTATATAAATATCTATGTAAGTTTCATGTATGAATGTGGCAGGCGGACATTGTTGACATGCAAGCATATAACAAACACAGCAATACATACATAAGCATTTTGACAGTGACAGATATCTACTCAAAACACGTATGTTCTGAAAAAAGTATAAGCAAGAAATCGAAAGAATATACACGACTCTTTTAAAATGAGTTTTGATGAAGGAAATGAGTTGTACAACAAAAGGAGTTGAATATTTCAAAGAAAAGGAAGACACTGAGTACTTTTCAACTTACTCAGACACAAAGCGTCTGTATTGGGAAGATATTAAAGATGTCTGGAGTATATAATGACGAAGTATTTCACTCAAAATGAAACCAGAAAATAAGTTAACATTTCACTAAAGTTATATAAAAACACATTACGTTATGTTAACATATCACTAAAGTTCTCTAAAAACACATTACACATTGATAGACATCATTCCGGTCGAAGAGAATAAGGAAGAAAAAAGATGAAAAGCATGAATCAATTCTTTGAGTTATCTAGTAGATGATACATTTGAAGCTCCTAAATGAAAACTTCTCAATCAGTTTTTTAATATAAAACAGTAGTTGCAAAAAGGCTGCCTTTGTAGCTTTACTGAGGTAACATTAAAAATGAGAGGAGTTATAATAGTTGATCAGGTAGATTATAATCTGGAAACCGTAAATTGATATGGAGGGTGTGTCTTACAAACAAGAGTTATCTACTTTCCACACAAAAGATGACATATGCAAAGTTGAAACGATTTTCAAGACCAAAGGACTGAAATGAAAAATGTATGTGCTTATAAAATAAAAACGATATGGTGAATTGTTTAACGGGTGCTAATCAGCGGAAAGCATTTTCTATGTTTACTAACAAATGTATCAAGGACATACCGCTAGATTGGACATGATATTAGGGAAGCATAGTATATAGATAGCGCCATAAAGCAGCATGCCAACTTTGAGGTTTTAAACAGAAGGACTTTTTGGAATATGACAAATCTAAAGAAGCGGACGCTTAGAAATCAAGGAACTAAAACATTCATGTCGTGCTAATTTGTACTGATCACAAAACGAAACGTAAAAAGATAAAGAACATAGAAAGACACCACAGTTAAACAATAAAATGGTACATGTTTACAATGAGATAAGGCGAATACCACGTTTTTAATGTCATAACGTTGTAATAAATGACATAAGTGTAGAAATGAAAAGAGATAACATATAAATATAATATTGGTCTATGAAATATTGAATGCAAAAGGGTAATGGAAAATATCTCATAGCTGTTGATCCAATCAATAATGTATTTTTGCTGGATAAGATCACTACCACAAACAATTTTATCTCAGCCATAAAATGTTCAGTCATAAAGAATCAGCTGATATGGGAGGGATTTTTCCACCATCTGGATGAAGGAGCAATCAGTGCAACTTTCATATTTTGGTTATATGCTTTTTAGGAATATTAAGTTTTCATAGATCTTTCACTGATAGCAATTGAAAATAGATTACATAAATAAATTAAGATAATAAATTAAGTTAATGATGCTGTTGAATTTAGGGGAGGTGTATCATCAAGAAACAAATGGACATCTAAATTTTACAATTGTAAACTAAAAAAAAAATGAGAGATGAGATAGAAAAATGAAATGTAAATACCAGTGATACTTAGACTTTGTCAAGGAAATTATTTGCTACTTAGACTGTGTCAAGGAAATTATTTGATACGTAAACTGTGTCAAAGAAATTATCTTAATATGCTGTACAACTGGAGAAAGTGAATTGACTAGAGAAAAGAAATTAAAGAGAACTAAGTCTAAATGGAGAAACAATGTAAATAGAGATTCGGTGTATTTACAGAAGGAATGCCAATTCCATATACAATGAATAGGTAAACAGTGCTCAACAACCTCAATTGTTTTGTTCACAAAGCTGCAACCTTATGGTAGATTTATGGATTGGAGTTTAAAAATTTAGCAATTATAATAGTTTTGACCTGCTACTCAGCTTCATATATTGAACCGAGTAACTCATTTTAACAAAGTCAATATATCAGTTGAATTTGGTGAGACAAGAATTTGCTCTAATGAAACTCATTTTTCAGATACAAAACACTAAACATTTTTAATAAATGCACTTTAAACTTTGACAGTGATTGCTCTATGGAAAGATACATGTTACAATATACCATACAACTTTGACAGTGATTGCTCTATGGAAAGATACATGTTACAATATACCATAAAAGTTTGGCAGACTCAACTAAACTGGGCTGTCTGCATGGGAACAACTGGTTCTGGGATGTATTACTGCATTCAAAATCATACCCAGTTAATAATATTAAGTATACAAATTTTTGCATGCTTATTTCCACATGCGAAAACTTCTGTATGAACGGAATACATTCCTACCTGATGACAACGCTTTCAAAACAAATAATAATGGCATCGATATGAAACAATTTAACTTGTTCTGCAAACTTTCTGTAGAAATCCACCACGTCATTACTGTATATACAGCAAGCAAGAAAACAAATACTTGATTTATAATGGACCAGAATCACTTACAACTGTACATAAAGAATTTGGAAAGTCTACATCTTTGGTTGTACTAGCTGCGTACTAACGTACATATAACTAATAATCTGATACTGAAATAGAGAACATTAACAAATTAGGGAGCAAAAATGAAAAGTTCTTAATGCGAATATTGAAAACAGTGTATAGGGATTTAGTGTATTTACGCAAGAAAAGCCAGTTCCATATACTCTTTCTAATGTAACAGACACTGTCAGATATCTAATGGAGCTATCAATTCTAGTATGGCAAGGATGCAGACAGGTTACAACATAATGGCAAAATTCCAACAATTGATATCAGACTAAAATATTATTTGGACCGTATCTTTTCCCGAGATACATTGTGATAAAAAATAGCAACATCGTTGTTTACAAAAATCGTATTAAAAAATCAAGTAACTGGTTAAAGCTGTAGTAAATCCTAAAATTAATACATTTAGAGGACGCTATGCAGACAATGTCACCCAGAGAAAACATCCTAATTTCATGACGATATGTACCATAGTGCTCCCATATACTAATTATAGAGTCTGGAAAAACAGAACGACGCAGAACGAGAAGTCTCAGTTTAATGCTATTTGTTTTCCTGCAAATATCGGGAAATAAAGAGGCAATACATAAACAACATGTGTTTTGCGATAACGATCCATTATGTGTGCAAAATAAATTTCAGAAAGGAAGATATCCCATGATATTACATTTGTATGAAGAAGAACACACACACCCGCACTCATCTTATATATATATATATATATATATATATATATATATATATATATATATATATATATATATATATATATATATATATATATATATATAGTTTTGCGATCAAAATGTGTCATTTTGATCGTTCTTTGTGAATTGTGAGTTTTCTAAGCTGCTGTGCTAAACTCCAAAGTCAGTAGTATTTTCAAAGAGCGTTTATCTTTTCTGTGGTAGCGGGTTGGTAATGGAAATAAACCACGAATTATTAACACATGCTAAAGAAAATAAAAACACAATGCAGAAAGGTTTAATATAAAACACACTGTTTTCATTTAAATTGCTACTGGGTAATCCTTTATGTCGATTTTCGCTAAGAGAAAGACAAAGATTAGGAATTATATGTACGTGACAAATTTTCATATACAAGAATTAGTTAAGCATTACTCAGTTTTAGGTCAGTCTTTAAAGGTTATTAACGCAATATTTTACTTTCATTTGTATCTTAGAGTGCTTCTTGGCTCTTGTACCTCCGATTACAACATTGAAATGGATTCTTGCTCCGTTAGCAAAAGAACAAATTGTGGAGTTTGTTTCTTTTCGATGATTTATCTAAATAATAAGATTTTAAACGCCGTCACAGGAATAAAGTTAAATGATTTATTATTTGCAGAAATTAAAAAAAAAAAAAAAAAAATATTTCATTTGCAGAGTTATCGATAAAGCCCAAAAAATTTGTTTTGGCAGAGAGAGAATTCTCTTTAGGTAAACAGAATAGCGCGATCATACCGATTTGTTTAAGCTTGCAAACTTTTGCCGGGGCTTGATTGGAGAATTTGAGACCGAGGATATAGCAGTCTACCTGAAAATGCTCGCATGTTGAAAATCTATTTGTTATATTTTTGTTCCTATATTATACCAGATTATGAAAGAAATGATTTGCCTATCAATTACTGGCAAAATGAATTTAATAAGAAAAGAAAGGTATTCCATCACCGTGTGCAACATATGATGAGGGATTGCATTCTCCCCTGAATGATGATATGCGCGTGTTGTTTGTTCTCTTAGAACTCTAAACCTTTTACTGACAGTAGATAGGCTGTCAGTTATAGTGCAAGAAACCTGTCATGCTGATGTAGTCAAGATCATAAAAGACTATTAATTAATGCCCATGTGCTAATTGTGGTAATAAAGATAATGAATTTCATCGTATTCTATACTATTCGTATTATAATAAATTAACAGAAACGTTGATCAAACCATATTTTTTTTAATCAGACCAAGCGAAATGAAATTATTAACGTTACGTTCGTCGAAGAACACTAAATGTTTCAGAACTTGTTTCATGTTTTATACCTTTAGGAAATTGAAGCAATATGTAACTATCCATTTCTTACTTTTCCACTGATATCTCACACACACACACACACACACACACACACACACATTAAAAGGACCTTTTATGCATATGGAGGTTCACTTCAATGAAATATTTATATGCTTACCTTATAGTGTATTTTGTTTGCATTTACCCAAACGAAATGTCTCTGGGGTCAACATTTCTGGAAAAAGCTAAATATATGTTTGATTGCCGTGGTGTGTTAATCAAGATCATATACTTCTTTTCACTGACATAAACTGAGAAAACACCATTTCACTCATTTGCAGTGCACTGAACTTGAGAGGACTTTAAAAATTACAAATTTACCTTCAGCTTGCCCAAGGACAAATTTCAGGATTCCATTTTGTTTAGTGCATTTCAATTATTTTATTGATCTGTTTTATACAGATTTGCTGTTGTAGTGCAAATAAAATCCCGAACAACGGAAATTAAAAGTATATTAATTTTTGTTTCTTTAGTGTAAGCCATGCTGTCTGAGATAACTGACACAGTGGTCCTTACGTATCAGTAATAGTGTTTATTTTTTAATGCAGACCGCTGTCTCATAATACGTATCCATACATCATGTGGTACAAAAGGTGCCTTAGTTTGTAACAGAAGAACATTATATATATTGGAAGTATTAGGTGCAGAAAATGTCAACCTATGATAGAAACCAGCACATTTTTCTAGCACAGCGACTAGCGAAAAACAGAACATACATGGTCCAAACAGAACATACATGGTCCAAACAGAATGTGCAAAACAGACAATGTAATTTATTTCATCACAGGTAAGATCTGTAGCCTTCCGTATGTCGGAGAAACTGGAAAAACTACACGAAAGTATCAACCTTCATAGATCTGACTGGATGACAAAGAATATATACAGAAATCCAGTCGCAGAACACTTTTCCTCCCGTGGCCACACTTTCAGTGATATGAAACTTATCGTAACTGCTCTCAACCCTAACTGGAGGTTCGAAACCAGCGAAGAAAAGGAATCTTACTGGATACGCCGCCTTAGAACACTGAAACCAAGCGGATTAAACCAAGAAGACTAGAAAAATAAAGCCAAGCACAAATATTATCGTATTTTGCAGCCGACATATTTTCTTTTAAATAATTTTCTAAATTTGCTTATTAGTGACCCAATAGCCTATAATTACTACAATAACAATGAAATATCCGAAATATAATTTGCGTTCACATACATTTACATAAAGTAACAGATGGCAATGTCGCTCATGAATTTCGATGTCAGTATAAAATATTTTTCAGCATCAGCATGAAGTTGAAGTAAACTAGTTTAAAAATAAAATATTTCAAGCTTTTATTCATGCAGAAATAGAAATATAAAGTTTGCAACCTGAAAAATGTGTCTATTGTCTCTTTTTTCTATTCGCCTTTGTATATATATATATATATATATATATATATATATATATATATATATATATATATATATATATATTCACATACATACATACATACATACATACGCCGCCTTAGAACATTGAAACCAAGCGGTTTAAACCAATAAGACTAGTATAAGACAGCCATGCACAAATAAAATTATCTTTTGCAGCCGACACATTTTCTTTTAAATAATTCTCTAAATTTGCTTAATAGCCTACAATTTCTACTATAATAATGAATTATCCGGGATATAATTTTTGCTTACATAAATGTACACATAAATAACAGATGTTGTTATGGCTTATCGATTTCTAGGTCAATACAAATATTTTCCAGTATCTGCAACAAGTTGCAGAAACAGCCATGTCAAGTTTTGCAAACACTAAGGTTTTTCTGTTTAATTGGTTTTTCTTGTCTGTGTTTTGTATATGCCTTTGAAAAAGATTTATGAAGAGTCGTAAGCGCTCAGGCTAGTTAGATACTAGTTTTGCACTGTTCGTTGTCAGTTTATTGCATTTATCTTAATCAATCCCTGCCACACGTGATCCCTTGCTGGAGTGCACTTGAAAGGACTGTTATTCGCCATATGATTTGTCTTCTTTATATATATATATATATATATATATATATATATATATATATATATATATATATATATATATATATATATATATATATATATATATATATATATATATATATATATATATAACGGAAACCCAAAGCCCTGCTTGGAGCAAACATACCTTTCCTGATATTGATCTAGTTGGAGTTGATGATAACGGTTTCTCTGATCTAAAGGATTTTATAATAAATATTGCTACATTAGTGTTCATAATTTTACAGGTATTATTTTGTACGAAAGTCCAAAAATTTAAAAGTGGATTTTTATATACAATGGTGGGTAAATTTTTTTTCGTAATTTTCCATATGCCAGACAAGCCAGATCCATACGTAAATCCAATCTATTTACCATTGTTAGCCCAGCGATCACACTTTTCTCCCGATCTTAGTTGTACATGATAAAATTGTTAGCCCAGCGATCACACCTTTCTCTAAATATTAGTTGTCTATTGTAACATTGTAATATCTTCTTGCATTTTTAGAATTTTAAGCCAACATTCAAAATAAGTTTGTATTTTATATTCTGCATACTACGTTCTCATTATTCATTATATATGAATGCGTTTGGAGTAGACTTACATATACCATGAGTATATTTACAAAGTGACAAATTAACTTATCATTGACGCCATAAAACCCACAGACATCAACCCATAATTAATAAGGGGAGCTATATTCGTGTCTAAGAGACAAAGATATCCAGGTACAGATATATGTCAAATTTTTAAAGACTTTGCTTCAAACTATGCATAGCTTTCGTTACATGCAAAGGTAGAAATGTCTGGTACATATACAAGGAATTGATTACAAAAAATATGCAATTTTGATGTTAGTTATATGATTCCTTCATTGCCTCTGTAGGGCCATTGTACCACTTTTTCATCATTTGTGAGGTAGACATCTCTTGAAAATACACTCAGTATTGTCTTTTAATCTCCATATTCACTTTTAATTTCCATTTAAGCAATATGTATGCAGCCTATTGAACATATTTTGCAACTGGTGGGCATTGTCAGCAAAGATAATTAAATCGTCTGCATGCAACTGTAAACAGTTCTAAGGTTTCTACTGAACTTCTATGGTTTCTGCCGAACTTCTTGGAGGACCTAATTAGATTCTATGATATTGATTGATACTCCTGTTAAGGCACCCCGTTTTCATCGTAACATTTCTTTTGCCAAATCTTCAGTTTCTGAGGTGCGTAGTTTTTACAACTGTACACGGTCTTCATTGTCGGTGCTAAGAAAATGTTGCACGTAGTCCGCAAGCCCATATTGCTTAGAAGTGATCGTTTCTTAAAAAATAAAATAAAGCACACACACACACCTGAACTTATGAAGTTTATGTCGCGATGTAGATGGATGATTTACAGAAAAATATAATGAGAATTAAAGATGTTTTGTATTTCTTGGACACTTCTCCTGACGTGCGTATTTTATTTATTAAATGCCGGTAAAAGTACAGATGTTCTGCCAAAGCGACGAAGCTTCCCTCTTTATCACATTCTAGTCTTTTGTTTGAAGCGATTTGTGATTTCATCACAGATGCCCGGAGCACAGGAGCTGAATTAGCTCGTGGACTAGTCAATAATGCATATGTATGCTTTTAGTGTTGTTGGTTATGATCAGAAAGTATAAGCAAAATATGACAAGCAGTATCGATGAGATGTCCAAGGAGCTGTCGGACAAGATACACTTTGTCATATTTTAAGTAAACGTTGTAATACAATAATTCATAGTGGTTACTCTCAAATGTCGTCTGGCAACTAGCAGGTGATTGTTCCATTATTTTAAATGTGAGATAATAGTAAATCCAGATACTAAACAGATATTACCCTAGCGAGTTATGTTTCTAAGATTGGGGAATTTGAATGCATTTTTAATCGAATATTAATGAATTAATAACAATATAGGAATTAGCGATTCTCAATTTGGATTTAGGAAAGGGTTGGAAACTTAATGTAATATTGATAATCTGTAATGTAATACATTTGTATGTCTATAATAGTAACGGCCTTTTGTGTTTTTGACGACTTTCAGAAAGCGGTTTATTTGTTTTAAGAATGGTTTATCGTATCAATTATTAAACTCTGGTGTGATAGGGAACATATCGAAATCAGTAAACATGCTCTGGAGATAACAGATTGAGAGAAAGGTGGAAAATTGAATGTGTAATTCTTTGTTGATTAAAGGAGTTTCATTTCTGATAAGTGATAATTCCGTAGCCTAAGAAACTCGTGCAGATCATAGCTTGTGTATGCATCGTTATTAAATCTTAGTTTTGCTGTTTGGCCCTTGTATTATTGTTTCACTTTGTTGCTCGCGTGCTCATGTTCTACACTTTTCACGTTGTTTGAAGTAATAATAATAATAATAATGATGACTTTGTATAGCACCTAATCTTTAGAAGCTCTAAGCGCTTTACAACATGTGACAACACTTAAAAAACTTATATAATGATATGATTAAAACCCACCACGAAATTAGAAAACAGAAAACATGCTGTAAATATTTAAGGTAAGGAAACGTTATTAGGTCTTTAAGTCTGTTCTTGCAGTTGAAATAGGTGAGTTTTAAAAGCGCTCTTGAATGAGATCACTGTGTCTTTGTGTCTAAGTTCAGTGGGCAATTCCTTCCACGTTGCTGGGCCCTGGTATGCAAAAGAACGTTGTCCATATGATTTCATTTTCATAGTGGGAATAATGAGAATACGAGTGTCAGATAAGGAGCGTAAGTATCTTGCAGGTGTGTACACATGGGTGAGGTCAGATAGGTATGTTGGACTGGAGCCCGTCAGTGAAACGTAGCACAGAGAATAAATTTTGTGTTTAATTCTGGATCGAATGGATAGGCAAAGTAGGGTGTAGAGCAGGGGGAGGCGTGCTCTGATCGTGGTACTCTAAGGATGATCCGAGATGCTGTGTTTTGAACATTTTCAAGTTTCTGGAGTAGATATTGAGACGAACCAGACAGAATTGAGTTGCAATAGTCCAGTCTTGAAAGTACTAAGGAACACACAAGTGTTTTAGTGGCATCAACTGAAAGATACTTGCGAATGGAGCTGATGCGTCTCAGCTCAATATATGCAGCCTTGCATATGTTCATGACATTTTGGTGGAATGAGAGAGTACTGTCGAGAGTAACACCTAGGTTTCGTACTGGCTGTGTGAATTTAATGTTGGTGTTGCTGATATTTATTGTCTGAGGTAAAGGATGTGAATGAGAAAGTCTTTGTGTTGTAATAAGAATGGCTTCAGTTTTATCATCATTCATCTGCAGCTTGTTACATGTCATCCATGATTTCACTTCGGAAATGCACCTCTCTACGCCTTGGATGGTAGCTTCAATTTCAGTTGGGTGGCTAGATTTGTATATTTGGGTGTCATCAGCGTACAATTGGTGAAACACTGGATGATGATCTATGACACTTGAGAGTGGCTGAGTGTACAGAATGAAGAGAACAGGTCCAAGAACAGACCCCTATGGAACACCACAACATAGATCAACTGAGCTGGAGTGTTTTCCATTTGCGGACACAGTTTGTGTCCTGTTGACCAAGTAGGACTTGAACCATAGCAAGGCTGTATCGTGAATGCCAAATACATGCAGGAGACGGTGAAGTAATATATCATGGTTTATTGTGTCAAATGCTGCAGACAAGTCAAGGAGAGTTAGGACTATAATCATTCCGCTATCCAAAGCAGAGAGAAGGTCATTAACTACTTTCAGAAGAGTAGTTTCAGTACTGTGGCAAGGGCGATATGCAGACTGTACATTGCTAAAAAGACTGTTTGAATTCAGATGAGATACAAGTTGGGATAGAACAACTTTTTTTCTAAGATTTTTTACATGAATGGGAGATTAGAAACTGGGCGGTAGTTCTTTAAATCGTTATGGTCGAATGTTGGTTTCTTCAGCAGAGGCATTAGAATGGCAGTTTCGAAAAATAATGGGAATTTCCCGGATGAGAGAGAGAGGTATTAATAACATCAGTTAGTGAAGGCAATATTGGATTTAAGCACTCAAGTAGCAGTGATGTCGGAATCGGATCAAGTGCACATGACTTTGGTGCACTCTTCATCACAATTGTACGTACTAAATCCATAGAGACAGGTTCAAATGCTGCTAACGGTTGCCGCTGAAATTCTGTATCGCAACTGTATGGCGACGACGAGTCAATTCAAATTGTTATGTCAAGTTTACCTCTGATGTTTTGTACTTTGTCACGGAAGAAATTTGCAAACAGGTCCGGAAGGTCGACTAGAGAGAAGGTAGTTGGAAGTGGTGTACATTTGTTTCTTGACATTAGCTTATTAGTAATCTCGAATAGTTCTTTGCAGCTGAAACTTTCCGTGATCTTCGTACTGTAGTGGGCTGATTTCGCTATATGGACTATGTTTGTGACATTCTTCTTAGCGGCTTCATAGATTTGCTTATGAATAGTGAGTCTGGTGGAAAGCCAAAGCCTCTCAGCTTTACGGCAGTCTCTTAATCATGATGACAGAAAGAGGAAATGAGAAGATTCCGCTCAGCGAATTCATAGTCGTAGGGGTTCTGTTAGTGATTTCAGGCCTACCCATAGCTCTTCCGTTCAGGGGAAGGTATCTGGAGCTACATTTAATAGTTATCCAGAAATCAATCTTTGAAATAGGAAAACGAAGTACAGAAATTACAGTTGGCTCAGCTGAAGTCTAGAGTGGCAGCCTTAAAGACTAACGTTGAATCTTTGGTATCTGAAGTTGACAATTTGGAGCAGTATTCAAAAAGAGACTGCTTAAGATTTAATAATATCTCTACATCCATGCTGCGGGACAACAAACACACTGAAGAGACTATTATATAATTTTCTAAACTGATCGGTATATACATGAATTCCAATAATTTTCAAATCATAACTTTTATGTAGGCCAAAATGGGATCGCAAAATGTAATAGCGAGGTTCTTGAGCTATTGAAAGAGTAAAGTTGTCTATTCTGACGAGAAACATCTGAGGAACCTTCACGGAAGAATCTAAATATTTGAGCATTTGATCTCTTATAGATTTTCAAAGGTCAAGCAACTGGCCATGATGAAGAAAGATAATAAGACAGCATCATACAGGAAATTAGATGGTAAACTGCATGATATGGAAAATGAGCCCAACGCTTGGACTCGAATCAAGTCAGGCAAAGATGTACAGGACTTCAAAAGTAGACTTAGAGTTCAGGTTTCTAACAACCACGATTCTGACATCCGTTACCCATATGAAGTATAACAACTTTTAATGGCCTGACCAACTGACCCAGTCTTTATTTATTTCTTTTATGACGGCATGTTCATAAATTGTACGAGCTTTGTTTCTCAGTCTTATATGATTCTTGATAGCTATTGAACACCATTCAGATTAATAATACGCTTAGAATCTTTTGCAACACAGTAGTTGATTTAAGTTACTGATGGAGAATTTCTGCAAACATACCTCCTTGTTGCTGCTGTTATCTTTCCAAAAATCTGTTGTAACGTATGTATGTATGTATGTATGTATGTATGTATGTATATATATATATATATATATATATATATATATATATATATATATATATATATGAGTATATATATATATATATATATATATATATATAGTTACGAGTCTGTGCTCATAAAATAAGTAACAGAAAAATTCAACAAATAATCTATTTCCCTAGAATTAAAAGGTAAAAATGAGAAAAACGAACTTAAGTATTGCGAATTAAATCCGAAAATAAGCCAAGAATTACAGAAACAAATCCTAGTAATTTTAAAGCCTGAAAAAAATTCAGTGGAAGTCCACAATAAATCCAAAAACTGAAAGAGATGATATGTCTCTGTTAAGTTAGAGTGTTGATGTGTCACCAGTGATTTGTTGAATCACAAAAATATAATTCCAGGTTTGAGTTCACTATAAATTCCAGTGAATGTCTCTATATTTAAGAATTTTATCAGAGCACGTTTGTATTTCCAGAGTAAATAATCAGTTTAATTCAGTAATTTCAAGAAGTAAAATTCAATCCTACTGGACACAACATATAATACATCTTCAAAGTGCTAGATGTTAAAGCACGACTGAAAAATCCACTTAGGTACAATATTATATAGTTCTCTACTTGACCTCAGGTCATAATCAACATTTTCTAAAACAAACTATTACCTAATTGAAAATAACCTTCTAGAATGATCCTGATGTTTACAAATAAAATCATAACCTGGATTATGCAAAATACATTAAGAAAATTCCAAAACCTAGACCTAGACCCAAATAAGCATATTTACTTCTATTAATAATAATAATGATTTTTAACCCATACAGATAGAGAATAATGTATCTGTGTATTAGTTGTTGACACAGAATATAATTAAAAAAGTCAGTTCGGGTCCAGCAGAAATGAACTAAATTTTGGACAAGGTCAAGTCCAACATACAATGTTACATTATGATATCATGTAATGAAATGAAAAAATAATATTAAGGAACTAACTACAAACAATGTAAATTGAATATACATAACACTTCCCCTCATAAAGAAAAAGAAAAATTTACGCAATAAAGCTTTCTTTTACTATTAGTCAAATATACATTTGGTAAAAACAATTGCAAAGTGTACATGAAGCAATATATTTCTATACACGCGAAAGTGTATCTGCCATTAATTTGTATTTTCCCTTGACATGGCTGATGCAAATGTTGTGTTTCTGCAACATCAAGCTCTACGTTAATAATCTCTGATTTTTGTTTTTCATCTTGCTGATGAAAGTAAGGGGGTTGCGATCACTAAACACAATAATCGGAGAAGCAGCATAGCTAACATAGGCTTCAAAGACTTGTAATGCCAATATCAAAGCCAAACATTCCTGCTCGGTTGTGGAATAATTTCTCTGGTGCTTTTTTAACTTCTTAAAAAAAATAACTCAGTGGATGATTTGCGCCATTTTTGTCTTCTTGAATCAAACCCCAACATCACTTGCATAAACAGACATTTTAAATGATTGACTGAAATTTGGAGTTTAAAGAACTGGTGCACTCTCAGGTATGACCTTTAATTGGTCAAAAGTCTCCTTAAACTTGGTTTTCTAGCTCAATAAATGTGTCAGGGGTCCAGCAATTATGGAAAAATTGAACAAAATTTTCTATAGTATCCAGTTATATCCAAAAATCGCATCAATTGCTTTTTACTGATAGGGACAGAGAATTTAGAGATAGCCTTGACCTTAGCATCCTGTACAAGGTGTTGTTTCACAGGTGTGGAATTTACAAGTTCAACGTCATAGTAATTTTTATTAGTGATTGTATTAACATATGGAAATAAGTACTCATATTCAAGTTTTAGTTCATTCTGTTCTTGCTGCTGCAAATGTAAAAGTTTCTGGTAAAGATTTTTCATAATTTCAGATTTCCGAAGATTTGTTGCTCCAAAGTCAATACAGTCCGATTGCATTCGATCGCTTAAATCCTCATTGTCTGGGACAGATGCAACTAAATTAATTGCATGGCTCCTTTAACATATTTATATGAAATGTTTTTGTTTTCGCCTCCCAGGAATATTTATAATATAATTTAAATCATTTACGTCCTTTTCAAATGTGTAAGGATCATTATTCTTAGCCTGAAGAGGGTTTTGTGGTACGGGCAAGAGAGTCAAAACTCTATCACCAGGCTGAAAACTCCTTTCCTTTGTACTTTTATCATACTTTAATTTCCTTTTTGACTGAGTAGAATGCATATTAGTTCTTGCAACCTCACAAGCCTTTGACAACTTGTACTTAAAATTGGAAACATAATCGATATTAATTTCCGTATCTTCATTCGAAAGACGTTTATCCTTCAACATTTTGAATGGTCCACACACAGTATGTCCAAAAACTAGTTCGAAGGAACTGAATCGTAAAGATTCTTGAACTGATTCCCTAACAGCAAACAATAGTAAATGAAAGACTTCATTCGAATCTTCTCCTGTATTAAAACAATATGACCGAATCATATTTTCCAAAGTTTGGTGAAATTATTTTAAAGCCCCTTGACTGTCAGGGTGATATGCAGAAAATTTGAATTGCTGGATGCCTGATTCGTACATCTCTTTCTGAAAAATTGCAGACATAAAATTTGACCCTTTATCAGATTGGACAGATTTGGGAAGGCCAAATTGAGTGAAAACTTTATCAAAGCTTTTCCTATTGTTTTAGTTTTAACATTCCTCAAAGGAATTGCCTCTATGAATCTTGTAGACGCATATATTATATTCAACAAGTATTGGTTACCTGACTTGGTCTTAGGTAGATAAGGGACCAGCACAGTCTACCATTATTCTGCTAAATGATTCGTCAAATGCAGGAATAGGTTGCAGATGAGCCTTAGGTATCTTCTGATTGGGTTTTCCTACCATTTGACAAGTGTGACAAAATATAAATTATTTACGAACATCACCTTTACATTTTTGGCCAATAAAAGTGATTCAAGATCTTGTGATATGTCTTATTGATCCCTAAATGACCAACCAAAGGAGTTTCATGGGCCAGAGTAAGAATTCCCTGTCTGTACTATTTTGGAACTACAGTTTGATAGTTCACTGACCATTCGTCACTAGCAGGTACCTCGGGAGGTCTCCATGTTCTCATAAGAATCCCATTTTTAACAAAATAACATACAGGTACTTCTGTGGCTTCAGTTTCACTAATAGCCGTTTGTAACAAACAGGTGGTCTCAGGATCTTTTTCCTGTTCAACGACAAGTAATTGTCGTTTGTCACCCAGATTAAAATAAAGAGAATGAGTAGTTAAAAGAGGATCACTGTGATCAATACCTTTTGATTGATCCAAACGAGGAGTAAAAGTGACCTCATCAAAAGCCTGACCAATGCAGGAGTCAGATAACTAGTATTGTGGTGTGGATTGGCACGACATCCATGCTCTGCCTGTTAACATAAGGTTTTGTATAATAACCATGTCCAAGTGCTAATGAACTTGTTTAATCAGGTCAATCCAGTTATAAACACCACTATCCCCTATTTTGTATAATAACGTTGTCCGAGTGTCAGTGACCTTACTTGGGTCATTTCGAGTATAAAAACCACTACCCCCTATTTTGAATAATAACCTTGTCCGAGTGGCATTGACCTTACGTAATAAGGTCGTTGCAGGTCTAAACGCCACTATCCCCCATTTTGTATAATAACGTTGTCCGAGTGTCAGTGACCTTACTTGGGTCATTTCGAGTATAAAAACCACTATGCCCTATTTTGAATAATAACTTTGTCCGAGTGGCATTGACCTTACTTAATAAGGTCGTTGCAGGTCTAAACGCCACTATCCCCTTCATCATTCGTCAATACGTATGCAAAGGAAGTAACATATTCTGTTGTGTCCGACTACAAGATGTATGTAACACGTATCAGACCCTGATGCTGTGTCTCACTGCAAGATGTATATAATACGAATGAGACATTGTTTGCTGTGTCTAACTATAAGAATATATAACATGTATGAGACCTTGTTGCTTTGTCCAACTACAAGATGTATATAACACATATGAGACTTTGTTGCTGTCTCCCTACAAGATGTATATAACACGTATGAGACCTTGTTGTTGTATAATACACTTACTTCCTAGATAGTAGTTATTCACTTCTTACGAATGTACCAGTAATGATAATACAGATACATTCTGCTTGCATACATACATACATACATACATACATACATACATACATGTATGCATAAAACATACATACATACATATTTACGTACATACATACACGTAAATGATGCGGGTATACTAGTTTATAGCATGAAACCGACACAGAATCATAAAGCGATGAAGCCATTTGAGGTCTTACAATGAAAATGCACCTGAAGCATTCGGATAAACTGTCTTGGTCCAAGCTTGAACGAACTCATATTGTAGCATTAGATTAAACACATTGTTTTATTCTTCTTGGTCACTAGTATGTATATTTCCTAAACGTGTAACCATCAATTGTCTATTGATAGTAAATAATCTGCATCACAAAATTACTTAATCAACTCGAAAATGCATGCTGGATCATAAATTGAGTAGAGTTCTAAACTTTGTAGGTGACACAAACATTTAGTTTTAAATTAGGCAGCAATTTAATATCCATCGAAGATTTTCACCAGGTTGGTCTGTACTTCTTCAAGGACTGTAAACCTCACGTGTTGTATCCGGAAGGCCCTGATAGCAGCACTTTGACAAAGTGCAAAGTCCTGTTAGTTTCAATATATCGAATTCTCAGGAGCTCATATTTCTTTTTTTTTATACAAAAAATCAAATATCGAATGCAAAGCAAATTAGAAAGGTTTGGTTACTGTGGACATCTAGCTCAGGCGGTTTTTATGATCTCCAGATATTTAAAACGACATGAAACATTTATATCATTAATTTGTTTTAGTAGATTTTGTTATTGTATTATGATCTGATTTGAAATGATTTTTTTTTCTTCATGTAAAGTAGTTTTAGGTTGCCCGATACAGTGGTATTTCCTATACTGCCAAATAACCAGTGCTACCATTACAGTTCCAGTGGGGTTTTTTTTAAATTTTTTAAAAAATGTTTTTAACAATGGAGTAAAGTTATCCTTTCTAATCTATATAATTTTGCAATTGCTTAAACGCCATAAAGTCAACCATTTCATTGATCTATAAAATAGAATCGAAATTTATATCTAGACTGTGCACAAAAGGCTGATTTTTGGCAAAGTGCATTGTTATTTGCCTGGGCATTGTCAGAATATGCATTTGTTAGTCAAAATCAGTGTCGATCAGTCACAATAGACATTGGTCAAGCACAACAGTTCTTGGTCAGACAAAATAAATATTGATGGGCCTAAATAGGTCTTTGTTAGTAAGAAATGGCGTTGCTAAGTCAGAATAGGTGTTGCGAGGCACATAAGATATTAGTCAGTCCGATTAGGCGGCGTTCAGTTACAATAGTTGTTGGTCAGTCAAAATAGGTTTTGATTAGTCAGAATATGTGCTGGTCAGTTAAAATATTTGTTGGTAAGTCACAATATGTTTTGGTCAGTCAGAGTGTATTTGATGTATCTGGCTCACTCTGTTAAAATTTTATCAACCCTGGAGATTCCATCTTGTTGAATTCCAGTGAACTCCATTGCGTCATATGTAATGTTAGGTTTGCATGGGTTAGGGGGTCATATGGTTATACATAATGTTGAATTGATATACAGGGGATATAAGCCACTAATTTTAAATTCCCACTGAGGTTATAAACCGCTAAGGTACCGGTCAATATACTATTATTAAATTTCATAGACTGCATATCGCACCAGACGCTAATGTTGCATTCCCGAAGAACCCGTATCATTCAATACACAAAAGTTAAACTGCTGCAGGCCACCAAACCAAGATTTAACGTAACGTTAAATTCCCATAGTATCCACACCAACACAGATTTTGCCGTAATGTTAAATTCCCATGAGGTCAGTAGTATTAACGGCAATGTTAAATTCCTATATAAACCGCTATGTTAAATGTCTGTAGAAGTCTCCATACCGTCCCATCCATGTTAAATTCCCGTTGGACCCCATACAGGCCCAAAGGGCTCCATAGTGGTTATGTTAAATTTCTGTAGGTCACCATAGTGACCCAGTAATATTAATTCTCGTAAGATCCCATATCGTCCGAATTCGCAATAATGTTTATTTCCCATGGACCTCATTACAATCCAAATTGTGCGGAAAAGTTCAATTCGCTTTGACCCAACAGTGCTCCACCCCATCCCACACTATATTATTCAAACACCATCTTGAAAAAAAAACAGTATCAATATCAGTTTTTAATATCCAAGAGACTATAGTCTACACTTTCCCAAAATATGTGCATGCTAGGCCAAAATATAGTAATCCTTCTATTATGTCTTACCATATCGTTTGAAAATGATCCTGCCCCAGCCCCCGACGAGGATAGTTTTTATTATGCATATCAATCTCGAAAACGTAGCCATATTTTGAACTTTTTCTTGCTCATAGCAATAACATAATTACAAGAATAATGTATCGTCTTTACAAGGCACAAATACCAAAGACAGCTCCTGCGGAAAAGTGCGAAAATCTACGAAGGGATGATCGTTAATGAATGTTTTAAAATATGTGTTGCAAAGAAACTATACAAAAATCGAATAGGATTTTTTTTTACGTCAAGTATTAAAACAAGTTTTATTCATTTAGGTCCAAATCATTTAGGTCCAAATCAGCTCATGAACTTATTATCAAATATTCTCTTTACTGACTGGCTGCGACCGTGGGAACATTCTTCACCCTGCCTTCTTGAACTTTGTTTAATACTGTTATTATCAACGTTATTTGTCGACCAATTTTCGTATCAATTACCCGAGGGGCATTGGGAAAAAAGGCTACGTCTCAGTCTGTCTAATGTAGCCCATAGGGGCTTGCTACAAATAAATTTAAGGCTATCGGTCAATGACATACTTATCCTATACACTATCTTTGTAGGGGGAGGGGCGGAGATGAACCATAAGATATATATTTTCGGTGATATTGACATAATCATCCAATACACGTTCGGCTATATCAACTAACTAGATGTTTATAAATATAATTTATATTTTATGTATTTAATTGTCGGACTTGCATCCTGATAACTTTTGTGTTATCCTGGAACGCTATAATTCAGCAGTTTCTTTCGTGCGTGTGCAACTAATTGAGTACTGTTGTGCTGCCAAACTAGGAATAACCTGGGGTAGAATAATATCTTTTAGGCAGACTGCATAAGTCGAATAAGTACGAACAAAAATGTATTTAATTTTTGTTTAAATATGTGACTGTATCAAATTCTCGGCAAGGTGGTCTGTGGTATGATACCCCGACCAATAACTACCTATGTACGAATGTGTATTAAGTATTGTAAAGGAAACAAAATATCGTTATATCGAATTAATCGAAGTTTTTACGGTAAAAACCCCAAAATAAAGAAAGAAAATCAAAATGAAAAGGAATCCTCTTGTTTTCTCAATCTGACAAATTAACAAAACAGCAAAAATAATATTGTGCCTTATCATGGGGCCCATCCATTACAGCTACTCATTGAAACGGCAATATTCGATAAGCAATCTGGGAAGAGATATTTGTCATAGTTGTTCTCATTATTCCAATTTTAACTGTGTTGTAAAACGTTTGCGTAAACTTCTGGAGGGATCAGATCCCGTGCATTTACAGATTCACTCGCAATATCTCAGGCTTTGCCACCAACAGATAAAACATGTCGAAATATGAAATATATCGCCATAATGAAAGTACTTAATCACATGATGACATTGGTGGATAAAACTAGAGATTTTAAGATTGTGCCTGCGGGAGTGAGTAGCAGGACTTCCTGCGAATATTACGTTCTAAGTTTTGTTCCGCTTGCAAAAAGATTTGAGGTGTTACAATAGGCACCGCCTATGTAAAAACTTATATCTGATTATCTTCCACGATCAAAAGGTTATGACACAGAGTTGCTCACATTTCATTAAAAACACCAAACGAGTCCTTTGAGAGTCTTTTGAGAGTCTGTCAGTTTTGGCAGTTTACGTTAATCGGTCGATATTTCATTATAGAATTTGAAAATAGCTGAATAATATATATTAAAATAACTAAATTTTTAGACTATCCGATCTTAATTCCATCAACAAAGACCTAAGTCTTGAACTAAAGCGAATGTATCCTTAAGAAATTACAATAAATTTAGAATGTGTATGTTATCACGGACAGACAGACATGTTGTGGGAACATGTTATATAAAAGATATTAATTTGTATCGAATCTAGCATGCATGGTCGCTTGAGCCCAGAGTTTAACGTTTCAAAAGGGACACAGAACAAATGGACCAGAATGATAACCTTCATCAGACTAATTATTTTATCACAAGCAAACCCTCTGAGGCTTTCATCAGTTATATCATACACAAACCAATATAAGGATGCACGGGAAGCTACGCACCTGCGATAGTGCTTTCTTATTGCTAATGTTATTTTCCTCAAGGCAACTTTGCATCTTGGCAACATTTTTTCCATTATGTTTTTCGGTGTATTCGACGATAAGAATTCGACACTGACATCTGCTTCTTTTTCCTGCCATAAGGCTGATTATTGTTGCTGTTAACTGAAAGGGTATAAGGAAAATCATTTGGAAGTCTTCAAAGTCCATTGTTCTGTTTGCTGCCTCCAAGTATCATAGCCGAAACTATTGTTTTTATGTCTCGCTAAATCAATAATTTCAGAGACTGTTACTTTCACGGTAGAGCAAGAAGTACTAGAACGACACGTGAACATTTCCTTAAAGCCAGGTTCAGAGATTCTTTGAGTCTGATTATTATCATATGCATATCAATCGGTATGACCCTGAAATAACAACTGAAGACAAAATTTATCACTTAAGTATCGTGACACCTTTCTGAAGGTGATTTGAACGAGTATTTCGAATATTTTTCTAATATCTACAATTTCGAAATTGTTATAGTGTATACGTTTCAGCAATTTTGCGGGTCCAAAATATTTAACTATAAAACACTAATATTTCTCTCAAAACACGGGACCACTGGAAATCTCATCTTATTAATAATTCACTGTACTAGTATGTGATGCTGAAGGACATCAAGGCATGCGGTATTTAATACAGGGCAAGTTGTCGAATATTTGCGTACGATGAGAATTTGTGAGATAACCTGGAAACATTATAAAAGTCTGAAGATAAAGAAATAAACAAATATTAAAAAACACTTTGTTTGAACTCTCAATGACATAACCATTGTTTAAGTAACATTCAATCCAGTTTAATCCTGCATAACCTGTACAAATCAGTATACACCAGTATAAATCAGTAAAACCGTTCAAAACATTTGGTTTTCAATAAAGTAACGTCAGAAATATAAAAAACAATATTTTTTCTAGTATAATTTATGCTGGATATATGATGTTATGGTTGTGTCACTTACTTTATGTTGATGGCTTAAGTGGTTAGAGCGTCAGCATCGGATGCGGGAGGTCGCGGTTTCGAACCCCGGCCGACAGTGCCAGATTAAACCCTGTGGAGGCCCCGAGGCAGACGGAATCTCGGGGCCCCGCTCGCAAATTATCTCCTAATACGTCAAGATCAAATCAATTCAATATTATTTTGATCCGTTGTCGCGGGGCACCTTAAAGGCGCGGGGCCCATAGGGCGGTGCCTACTCTGCCTATTTGGTAATCCGGCACTGCCGGCCGATTCATACCAAAGACTTTTAAAAATGGTACAAGCAGCTGCCTGGCTTGGCGCTTAGCATTAAGAGGTTAGTGTTAATATTTTGTTGGCCAGATGTCAGGATAATGTGACTGGGTGGAGCATGACGTCGCATGTCTGTGGCATGATGCCCCCGGGCTACAAATCACTTATAAATTGCCACACTGCAGATATCGTAAGGATATGACTCAAATTGTTAAAGGTACGTTAAAAATCCAAACAGACACGCTTTATGTGGGAACACTTACTATCAAAACCATTGCTAACACTGGTCTAACGGATGGGCAAAATTTGAATTTGCAACATTATCTCGCCGTCACACAGTAGTCTCATAGTTTTCCGACAAATTTATTCGAGTCCTCGAAGAAGGAAGATAACCTTTATTACTCCGTTAATTTGCTTTCTATTGAACATATTTCAGCTGATATCTCCGGAACTTTACATTAAACAGCTTCCATAATGTTCATTTACCCTTCCCTGCACATTTGCCACTATTTAGAATCAAAGGAAGAAGACTTAAAAAAAAACTGTAGAAGTTGCTGTCGGCAAGGCTCTAAATGTTTAATTATTCTAAATTCACAGAGATGATAATTGTATCTCTAGACAGTTTTGGATGGTGCAAAAAGAACAAATCGATAGCATCTGATGCAAGTTCCCTCCGGTTGCCTTGATGGCATGCTGGATATTAAATGTAATTTTCACTTATATTCTTATTCGTTGTAATTGTAGAACAGTCAAACGGTCGAAACTATGTTCTTTTGATAATAATACTGCAGATAAATAATTTATTTTAAAACGTTGTCTACTGTGGTAAATGTGCCCAGGGCTGAGCCAACGTATACAGCCTTTGCTCGCTTTGTTCCTATCATAGTACTATACTTTTAACTCCTTGAGGATAGATATGTCAAACGAGGATGAAGCTGTCATTGGCAACATACAAATCAAGGGCTTATTGCCAACTCATAGCATTGTTGAAACAGAGTTTGGTCTACTTTTATACCTTCAAACCACGAACTTTTCACTGTTTTCAGGTAGAGCATTTGGATAATTTTCAAATTTAATTACTTAATGTGAGACCAGAAAACCACATAATCCGAGATAATCCATCAGACTTGTAATCATACCCGCTGAGTTCATCATCTTTCGTAACGCTCCTGATAACATCGTAACCATCAATATTTAGAATAAATGTTTACGTATAAACCGGTTCGTTACACAAATAATTAAACATTCTACCTTTTCAACAATAGTTTGTTACATTTTATCATGCATAGCTTTATCTTGTACATAACTCGTGTGTTTCTTCTGAAAATAGCCCATGATATAGACTCATGGTGTCTAGGAGGGACTCCGAATGGCCGAGTAGTCTAATGCGCTCGCCTTTACGAATCACTCACATATCACCTCTGTCTGCATGGGTTCGAGTTTCGGCCCGATCAACGTAGGTGTATGAATAAGCTTGTCAATAGCTTCCAGTAGGTCGGTGGTTTTTCTAGGGGTCTTACTCCACTAACTATAATGGCAGCCATGACTATCAAGAAAACTGAAAACAGTGTTTTGGAAAAAAATGGTACATATGCTGGGCACAGATAGACCATTAACAACTTCTGTCCACCTTTGTGTATCCCATCACCCATTCTTTATCATATGTTATGTATATGTAATTTAATTACTTGTGTGTTAGTTTTTAATTTTTAATTTTATTTTTATTTCATTGTATATTTTTGTAATGATAACTTTATTCACTGGATTTGACATTTTTCCAGAAAATTCAGTTCAGTTCTGTTAAACCTGATAAACAAGCATTAGTAGAAACATTGTATCTTTTGGTGACCTAGATTCGGAGCCAATTTCAAGATTGGTGTAAACAACTATTTTAATTTTAGTAAGATTCGTTCAGTAGACTCGAATCCGTACATGGCGTACGTGTTGGTCGGCATGTAATGTTTCTACGCCGCTTGAAAAAAGTGATCACGTGACCCATACGGGTATCCGTTCTGCATTGTAGTTAGGCTTAAAACTCACGTTATTATAGTGATTTTGGCCAGTCTTGCTTTTAACCTTTTGGAGCTCAAAGGTGTTTTTGTTGTGACCAGTTTGAGTTGAATTTTTATTTTAATTCAATTTAAAGTAATTTATTTACCCTGGAAAATACTAGTGTTCATCAGAATTCTTGGACAAAGACATTTACTGAAAATTATTCGGAATCCCAAACTGGAATATTATTCTTGGTGATTCAACAAGGAACTGTTGACACATCAGGACAAGGGCCCCGAGTGGCCGAGTGGTCTAAAGCGCTCACCGTTACGGATCACTGCCATCTCACCTCTGTCTGCGTAGGTTCGAGTTTCAGGCTCGGCTAGCGTGGGTACGTGAGAAAGCTTGCCAGTAGCTTCTCATGGGTCGGTGGTTATTCCTGGGGTTATCCCGGGTTCTTCCTCCACCAGTTATACTGGCCGCCATGTATAGCCTATTTGTGCTGAAAAATGGCGTTAAACCCTACAACAACAACAACAACAACAACAACACCAGGACAAAGCAGGTTATTGAAAACGTCATCGCCTTCCATCTTGGAACGTCATCGGGATTCGAACTGTGATTCACTTAGAACGTTTTAGTGATAGGACTTATATTTATTAATTCTAGGAATAATTTTGGATTAGATTCATAAACTGTAAGTCCTTTTTCTTATTTTTACCTTGTTTTCTAGGGAAATAAATTATTTTGTTAAATTTTACAAAGCTTGTTGGATTCACTCTTTTCTTTGTTACTTTTGTACGAGCCTAGACACGTAACAAAGAAAATTGTGGTCTCGACCTTGGGATATATGAATTTTGGCTAAAATATTTCAGAAAATTGTTGTTTGAAATTTAAATTCCCCTAGTTTTCAGAATTTTTTAAATCCCAAGTATTATTTTACATTTTGTTTGAAATCTTTAGTGAAATCAACAGGCGCTTTTACAGTATCATCAAAAGTAGAGAATTTTTAAAAATTTTACCCCAAGGAGTGGTTGGAAATTTTGAAAATAGAAGTCCAGCTAAAAAAGTTGGAATTAGAGATAAGACAGGTTCAGTTTCAGATAGAAAAGATACTAATGGAAAAGAGAAAGTGAAGTAAGACAAATGTAATTTGAGAAAGAAAAAGCAGATAGGATAAAGCAAATGCAAAGAGAAAAGGAAGAAAGGGAATTTCAAATTCGGTTAAAAGAGTTAGAGCTGACAAAGTGAAAACACTCCCCTACTTTTGATGTTTTCAGAAATATCAAGTTAGTGCCCCCTTTTCTGGAAAAAGAAGTAGACGTATTTTCCTCGTTTTAAAAGAGTTGCGGAAAATTTGAAATGGCCAAGGTAGCATTGGACTCTATTATTACAATGTGTACTTACTGGTAAAGCTACTGATATTTATTTTTCACTGTCACTAGAGTAGAGTGCAGACTATGATTTGGTTGAAGACTATATCTTGAAGGATTATGAGTTAGTCACTGAGGCTTATCGGCAAAACTTCAGAAATTATAGAAAATCAACTGACCAGACCTATGTCAAATTTGCATGGGAAAAAGCACAACAATTTGATCGGTGGTGCTCTTCTAGAGAAGAATACAAAGATTACGAAAGTCTCAGACAACTCATGTTAGTGTTTATGAATTTAGGAACTGTGTCCATGACATTAAGACTTCGTCTTGACGAGCCTGAGATCGAAACCTTGGAAAATGCTGCCCGTGCTGCTGACGAGTATTTCTTAACTCATAAAGTTCCTGTTGTAGGGAAGTCTTTCACTCAGCAGTCTTCTGGTAAAAAGGTATTTCAGCCTAATATGACTCCTTCTAAAACTCAATCTGGCACAACTTTTAAAAATCAAGCTTCTGATTCAAAATCCTCGTCTCTTCCTACGTGTACCTATTGCAAGAAGAAATGACACGTTATTTCTGATTGCTTCAAATTGAAATATAAGCATCAGAATCAAGACAGACCTATCCCGATTGCTCTTATTTCTAAGAGGTCAAGGTCATGGTCATGGTCATGCATTGAAAGCAATACATTTGTTGGGTCTAATAAACCCCAGTCTGACTTCGTTACGGAGAATTATGAACCATTCATGTTGAAAGGTTCTATATCACTCTTGGCTGATTCGGCCAATCCTATCCCTATTAACATTTTAAGGGACACGGGAGATTCTCAGAGTCTTTTATTGTCAGGTACTTTGCCTTTTTCTGAGAAGTCTTCTTTGTATGAGAGTGTTCTTATTCAGGGAGTAGGGTGTGGCTTTGTTAATGTTCCTCTCCATTCTGTAAATTTGCCATCAGACTTAGTCTCAGGGCCCGTGACAGTCGGAACAGTATCGTCTTTACCCATTGAGGGCATTCATTTATTACTAGGCAATGACCAAGCTGGAGATAAGGTTGTGGTTAATCCACTTGTAACTGACAAGCCTTCTTTGGATTAGAATGTTTATCCTATTGAAAAAGAATTCCCTGATTTATACCCAGCTTGTGCAGTTACTAGAGCTATGGCAAAGAAAGCTCTTGAGAATCATTTCGATAAGGAAAGTATTCCTTTAGCTGACACATGTATTGGTCAGGCTTTTGATGAGGTCACTTTCACTCCTTGTTTGGATCAATCAAAAGGTATTGATCACAGTAATCCTCTTTTAACTACTCATTCTCTTTTTTCTAATCCGGGTGACAAACGACAATCGCTTGTCATCGAACAGGAAAAAGATCCCGAGATCTCCTGTTTGTTTCAAAGGGCCATCAGTGAAACTGAAGCTACTGAAGTACCTGTCTGTTTATTTCACTAAAAATGGAATTCTTATGAGAAAATGGAGACCTCCTGAGGTACCTGCTGGTGACGAGTGGTCAGTGAACTATCAAATTGTGATTGCAAAATCTCACAGACAGGAAGTACTTAGTTTGGCACATGAAACTCCTTTGGCTGGTCATTTAGGAATTAATAAGACTTATCACAAGATCTTGAGTCACTTCTATTGGCAAAAAATCAAAAGTGATGTTTGTAAATACTGTAGATCTTGTTATACTTGTCAGATGGTAGGAAAACCCAATCAGAAGATACCTAAGGCTCATCTGCAATCTATTCCTGCATTTGACGAACCATTTAGCAGAATAACGGTGGATTGTGTTGGTCCTTTACCTAAGACCAAGTCAGGCAACCAATACTTGTTGACCATAATGTGTGCGTCAACAAGGTTCCCAGAGGCAATTCCTTTGAGGAATATAAAAACTAAAACAATAGTAACAGCTTTGATCGATTTTCTTACTCAATTTGGCCTTCCCAAATCTGTTCAATCTGGTCAAAGGTCAAATTTTATGTCTGGAATTTTCCAGCTAGTCATGCTTGGAATTGGCACTCAGCAATTCAAGTCAAAAGTGAAATTATGGTTTCACAGAATTTTAATGGAGAGAACTTTTGAGTGTGGTAATGGAGTTCTTTCTCTCTTGCTCATTCTTCAAACTTTTCTTCAAATTAGGTATTACGGCCCTTACAAAGCAAAGACGAAAATGAATGAGTTAAATTATAATAATAGTATTCTGATCTAAATAAATTAATGGAGTACCAGAATATTGAGAGAGATAGCCAGATAAATTATGCAGTTAATTTAGTTGTACCTGTCCCACTCACTGAGGATTTAAGTGAAGAAATTCCATCGGACTGTACTAATGTTGGAGTGACAAATCTTCGGAATTCGGAAATTATGAATAATCTGGACCAGAAACTTTCACATTTGCAACAACAAGAAAGGAATGAACTTAAACAGTTATTATTTGAGTATGAGCACTTATTTCCAGATGTTCCTACAAGGACAAACGCAATTTTTCATGACGTTGAAATTGTAAATTCCAAACCTGTAAAATAACCCAATACAGGATGAACCCTCTCAAACAGGAATACTTGAAAAAGGAAACTCAGTATTTGCTGGAGAATGTTTTCATAGAGCTCTTTAAAGGTGACTGGAGTTCATCATGTATACTTGTTCCGAAACCAGATAAAACTTTCCGTATGTGCACTGATTATAGGAAGGTGAACAGTGTGACTAAGACAGATTCATTTCCATTACCAAGAATCGATGACTGCATTGATAAAATTGTAAATGCCAAGTAAGTCACCAAATTTGACTTTCTGAAAGGATTTTGGCAAATTCTACTAACGGAAAGGACAAAGAAAATTTCGGTATTCGTGACTCCAGATGGACTTTATCAATATAAAGTGATGCCGTTGGGATGAAGGGTTCACCATGTACCTTTCAGCGTTTGATGAATTTGATTACCTCTGGTCTAGATAATTGTGATGCTTACATCGATGATGTCATCTACAACGACACCTGGGAAGAACATCGGAAATTCCTTGACAGACGTGCTGGTGTAACATTTCTAGGACATATTGTGTGACGTGGACAAGTTAAATCTATAGATGCTAAGGTCAAGTTTATCTCTGATTTCCCTGTGCCTATCAGTAAAAAGCAACTGATGCGATATTTAGGGATGGCTGGGTACTAACGGAAATTTTCTTCCAATTTTCCAATATTGCTGAACACCTGACAAATTTATTGAGCAAGAAAAACAAATTTCTTTGGACTGAAAAATGTCAGGAGGCATTTGATAAGTTAAAGGCCATGCTTAAGTGTGCACCAGTTCTTACAGCTCCAAATTTCAGTCAATCTTTTAAACTATCTGTTGATGCAAATGATGTTGAGGTTGGAGTTGTATTGACTCAAGAAGATAGAAATGGTGTTGATCATTCAGTGTGCTATTTTTCTAAGAAATTAAATAAGCGCCAAAGAAATTATTCAACAATCGAGAGGGAATGTTTGGCTTTAATATTGGCATTACAGCATTTTGAAATTTACCTTAGTACAGCTGCTTCTCATATTGTTGTATTTAGTGATCACAACCCAATTACTTTCATTGACAAGATGAAAAACAAAAATCAAAGATAATTAAGGTGTCGTTTGCTGTTACAGGAATATAATATTGACATCAGGCACATCAAGGGAAAAGACAATTTAATAGCAGATGCACTTTCCCGTGTATAGAGATAATATTTTATGTACACTTTATAGAATTCATAAGAGTTCGTCTTATGTAATTTTTTTTACCTCATGTATAATTAATCTGTGGTAAAGAAGAAAGCTTTATTATATAACTCTTTCTTTTTCTTTTATGGGGAAGCGTTATGTATATGTAATTTAATTACTTGTGTGTTAGTTTTTAATTTGTTTTATTTTATTTCATTACATGTTATTTTAATAATAACTTTATTCACTGCATTTGACATTTTTCCAGAAAATTCAGTTCAGTTCTGTTAAACCTGATAAACAAGTATTAGTAGAAACATTGTATCTTTTGGTGACCTAGATTCGGAGCCAATTTCAAGTTTGGTGTAAACAACTTTTTTATTTTTAGTAAGATTCGTTCAGTAGACTCGAATCCGTACATGGCGTACGTGATGGTCGGCATGTAATGTTTCTACGCCGCTTGAAAAAAGTGATCACGTGACCCATACGGATATCCGTTCTGCATTGTAGTTAGGCTTAAAACTCACGTTATTATAGTGATTTTGGCCAGTCTTGCTTTTAACCTTTTGGAGCTCAAAGGTGTTTTTGTTGTGACCAGTTTGAGTTGAATTTTTATTTTAATTCAATTTAAAGTAATTTATTTACCCTGGAAAATACTAGTGTTCATCAGAATTCTTGGACAAAGACATTTACTGAAAATTATTCGGAATCCCAAACTGGAATATTATTCTTGATGATTCAACAAGGAACTGTTGACACATCAGGACAAAGCAGGTTATTGAAAACGTCATCGCCTTCCATCTTGGAATGTCATCGGGATTCGAACTGTGATTCACTTAGAACATTTTAGTGATAGGACTTATATTTATTAATTCTAGGATTAATTTTGGATTAGATTCATAAACTGTAAGTCCTTTTTCTTATTTTTACCTTGTTTTCTAGGGAAATAAATTATTTTGTTAAATTTTACAAAGCTTGTTGGATTCACTCTTTTCTTTGTTACTTTTGTACAAGTCTAGACACGTAAAACATCGAGTCTGAAACTTAAATTATTAATAACTAAAAGCATCTTTGAATTCTTGGTTTATATACAGAATAAACCTTTCAAAAGTCGTTTTGTGTGTGTTTGTCAATATATCTGTCATATATAAGGGGAGCATCTTTAGGTAGCGGAGTTTATTATTCATTCAATTTCATTCACAAGTCCCTAAGACTTAGAAAACAAACCATTTATGGTGGATCTTATAAATGACAGCTGGCATAGAATCATCCAAATTGAACAGTTCCATGCCATAAAGTGTAGGCTATTTTCAATTGCATTCTTTCATTATTTCAAAAGACCTTTGCGATCTATTACTTATTTCTTCAATTTCCCGAACTAAATTATTAGGTGTCAGAATTGCTCTGAACGACTGTTACATTTTCCGCCCAGTTTTCGGCTATTCAATGACGTCTACGGCATTATTAGGTGTGAAATTACAATCTTTCTATGAGTCGACCTCCTAATTTTATTTCTTGAGTGCTGGTCAGTTACAAACTACCATGTTCCACCCATGCAGTATCAATAACAGACAAATCAGCCTAATATTTGTTCTAATTGTATAAGATATCAGGTTCAATCAACGCGTGCTCAATACAGATAAATTCAATGTAGTACCCAATAATATATCCTAAAATATTCACAATGACTCTGCCTCCTCTTTCCCAAGGATCTGGTTCTCTTAAAAATGATCTCTGTACATTTTATGTCAAGTTTCGTTGACGTATAGAATGTGACTATAGTCTTCATAAACCATTCTTTATTACAGCTAAATAAATAACCTTGACATTCATTAGCAAGTCCATGCTTCAGTCGGCTTCGAAATCTTTACAACACATAAAAAATTTGGTTAAATTAGCAACATCACGTAGATACTTGTCGAGCATTGTAGATCATTAAATTACTGCTGTACATATATCTAGACTGCATTAACTGGTTGTCTTGTATCTAACTTTGAAATTTGATCTTGACCGTTGAGAAAAATGCCGACATGTTTTATTCCTTCTGATTCATACGTTTTCCAAGATTTATGTTGCCATTATACTTATAGACAGGCCACGGGAGTAGAGTTGATTCTGAAATAATTACATATGCACTAAAAAGACACTGTGTTTGTTATACGTGTGCTTTGCTGGGAATCATTGCCTGGCTTTCTTTTAATGTTACTATACCGTTTTGACTACGATAAGCATAGTATCGCACATTTACAAGTATAGCTGTGCTTCTTTTTAACTTAAAAATCTGAGTCATCCAAGAAATTTTACGAGTTCTTTTTATTTGAAACAAATATATCATATCTCTTTGTACTCCAGATTTGCAATTGAGAACATTACCACAACACAAAACAAACGGTATACAATAGGCAATTCAGGAAATGAGCGCAATGACATTTTTTACTATGAATAACTCATCAAAAGTAAGAAACACAAAAATACATAAACCCAGTGTATTTGAAATCAGTAAAATTCAACCCACACCCCAAAATTCAGGTTGACGTCATTTTGTTACCAAAAAGGTGGAATATGGGGTTTTCACATGCATAATTTTAAGGAAAAGAAAAATCGCATAGAGACAGTAATATATTGTCTTTTCATAAATTTACGTCCTTTGAACTTACTAATTATATTTTTCTCTTAGTCAAAGAAATTTTATGAATGATTTTGATAATTCATTCACAATATATTTTCGTACTCTGTTCCGCATTCGTACAAAACAGTACTTACTAATATGATACTCGCAATGGTTTCGTACAAAACAGTATTTATTATGATACGCGTATTTTTCTCGTATAAGTCAGTACTAATACGATACTAGTAATGGTTTGTTATAAACTACTCTATGATACACGTAATGGTTTTGTATTAAACTACTTATTATGATACGCGTAATTGTTTTGCATAAAACAGTACTATTAAGATACGCGTAATGGTTCTCCAATTAAACAACAGGAAATTAGGGCAAGAAATTAAAGATTAAACACTCTCGAACTATTGTATTATTTTCCTGAAATCTATTTTGCTTACATACAATATTTTATTTATTGGCTATATTTTCCCGGGACATAGTACATTGCATAAAATATATAGCAGAACTGAGATCAAAACTCAGTTTAATATATCTTACTATATTTATTGACAATATTATATATTCGCTGTTTCTTTGAAAATTTGAACAAGAATTGCATCTAATATGCGCACATAAAGCAGTATTTTTAGTAAATTCTTTAGGATGTGAATGTAATTTTATTTATCAACCTTTTTTTATCTACGTTTGTACACCAGCTTTATAACCAATACTTACAACCTCATCATTATAAATTATCTCCCCTATAGTTAGTTTAAAGTGTATCACTAGCTGCTTCTGTTATGACAACTGTTATTGGCGCGATCAGTAAGCCACCAGTCAAAACAACTTCTAAATGCACCATTAGTAAAGATCATACATGCAGACATTTCGTGCATTAGAAAAAAAAAATTCAAAAATTTATGTATCGAATATTCAAACACTTATGCTTCTTTTATCTTAAAAGCACTTATCGGTTCCATGCCCTCATTTAGAGACGTGACCAAATGGCAAACATTTTGTAGGCTAGAATGGAACAAAATGATAATAACATGTATCTAATAGGAAGTAAATCGGGGATGGGCCGAAAAAAGCATTACATGTTAGTATAATTTGTTACACTTTCATTATATCTTATAGATGTTCAACTTTGAAGATAACATGAAACTTTTGTCGTAGTATAATAATTTATTTAATACCGTAAGTATTTATGCCCTAAGGCTGTGACCTTCTTCTACGTCATAGCTTCTAAAATCAAAAGAAGAGCTTTCCACCCTTAGGCCTTAGCGTATCACGGCCGCGATTTGCCTTAACGGAAGAATATTAGCAGCAGGGAGGGTGAACCCTACATTTGGATTCTACGTATATTTGTCTAGATTGTAAGATTCAAATATTCTTACAGGCTAAATAGTGGAAGGGTGAATTTTTACCCCTTGAATTTCACTCATTTCTATCTAATTAATAAAGTAGAAATATCTTGCGTGTATTCATATATTTGGAATCCAAGTGGTCTGTTCACCCTCCCTGCTGCTCCGTTCTTGTTAAATTTGTTTGGTATACATGAAACTCAGATGTAGTGTTTATTTTCCCGCTACAACAATTTAATAATGACATATACTAATAATGAACAACTGCAAGTGGTTATTAAAGAATTCTACGATCTGTGATAAACGATGTCGTGGAGAATATTGCGCATACCATAATCAGCTTGTGAAAAAATCTCCTGGTTTACAAATCCGTATTGGATGCGGATCAGCATCTCGTGCTGTTATATGTGTAAAGTGTGGCGGTAACAAGTATAGTTCATTAATATATTATTATCGGAATCGAATTCCACGGCGAGGGTTTATCAAGGATAATCCACCAACAGTGCGTGAATTTTACATAACCACATTAAAATACTTCCTGCAGTGATCGATCTTGAAGAGGACCAAAAAATAATAACACAACGAGAAGAGCAGGAAAAACATGAACGAGAAAAATGTCTCGCTGAAGAAGAACAGCAAAAAATTAAAAATATCTGTAAAAAACTGAGATTGTCGCCTGAAAAAGTTATGGAGCTACAATGGCAGTCTCGCAATATATTTGTGCGTCGATAGAATCAAGATAGAAATGTTTTCTTTGTTATTCTGATGCCTGTATCATGGTTGGGGGGAATTATACAAAATATATATATTATACAGAAATTGCATAATTCCCCCCGATGGAGATGGAATAATTATTTCGTCATTTCTGTAGCCTCTATCAGACATTCTGAATGAAGCAGCGAATTATTTCCACTGCGATTTAACAAAAATTCCTCGACAGTTGGAGGGTTTTCTTTATGAGGCGTATATTTTAATTTTCTTTTATTGTAGTAGATTAACGTGGTTCTATAAATATTTCAACCACACTTTGTACAGATGTCCATTTTACCACGCAATCCATTACCACAGCACAAACATTGTTTTATTCCTCCTGATCCTTTCTTGAGCATGTAATTGTGATAGCCGCAATATTCTCCATGGCATCGTTTATCGCATCGCCTGGTTGTTCCTTGAAATAACCAAGCACAGTTATTGATACCAGCTTGAAATGGCATTTATATATTTAAGACAATATATATATATTTTTAATTTAATTATATATTTGTATGAGGCGTTATTATATAGACATTAAGAAACACAACATGAATCATACGAGTATATCAAATAATAATATTTTAATAGAAAATAATTATTTATCCTGCCAGACTGAATATGACCTTAATGGAGAATTCCATGAAATATATCATTAAATTACTCGAAGAAACCCCGCAGAATGAATTACAGGATGTTGCTAAATTTGGTTATTGGTACCTGTATGAATATTGTTCATTGTTTCTAAATTCATTCAACGATATTATTTGGCATTCAGCGAAAGAAGACGCTATTGATAATCTTATTTTGCCTGGTCTCAATAAAAACGAGGCATCCTGTCCGGGAATAATTATACAGCATATCAATAAATTCTACTTGCTTATCTCCGATGGTGATTTTAACAGATTCGCTAATGAATTTATTGGTCAGTCTTCAGTAACTGAAATAATTCCCAAATTTCGATTAAGATATCCTGTCTTTGATCTAGATACAAAATTCATCAACAATTCAGACGTTAAACGAATCAATATCGAAGAAGTAATTGATTATTTTGCATCATTATGCGAATGTGAACGCAGACATGTACATGTGTTCGAGACAAACAGTGGTTATCATGTTCTTTGTAAATCAACGCCGGTAACGTTTAATCAGCAGCGAATATTGACAAATCGAGCAGCCGATAAAAAGAATCCAGACTGGCAGATTGATCGTCAGGCTGGTCTGTATAGCATTAAACTGAATAAAACAAAATCGTACAAACCTGGCAAAAATACTTCATGTAAACGGCTGATTTCTCATGACGATTATTTTGATGCATCTGAATTACTGACATGTCCAACTTCGATTCAGCCTCGTTATGCAGAATGTGACGCTGAAGTTCAGGATAAAGTAATCATCGAACATGTCGAGATTTCCACGGAGAATTTTGAGCGGATCTCTGCTGATTTGACAGGAGAAGTTGATCAGTTAATCGGTATCATCAACGTATCTCAAAACAGATTTACAATATCAAGAAAACCCGGTCATTATTGCAATATCTGCGAGCGTAGACATGGATATAACCACATTAATAACTACATCGAGGATAAATGCGATAACTGCATCGTATATATCAATGATGATCATTATTCAATCTGCTGCCCAAGATCAACGGGTAAACAAATTACTCTTCAGATTGATGGAGTTACTATCGATGAGGAGGTTAAAAAAGTAATCACGGGAACATCAAACAATACCGAGCTTGTACAGATGGTTGAACAACTTCCAGCTGATCAGTCAAGGGACAAGGAATACTTGAAATATCTTATTAGAATGAGGCGCAGATTTCGTTATCCTGGATATTTCGGAGAGAGAAACTTCGATTATAAATATCAAGAATTACCAATCCGTGAATCAGGATCAGGCTGTAAAATAATTCCCGAAGAAGACTACATTGACGGATCAGCGTGTGGTATGGGAAAATCAGAAGCAGCATGGAAATCTTTGAAGGATAATCAATCTGTTATTATTATCTCATACAGAAAAACATTCACTGAGAAGGTGAAGTCTGATTATGGAATTGAATCATACATGGATATCGACGGCAGTATTGAATTTAATCAAGGAAACAATAGACGAGTTGTGGTGCAATGGGAATCGCTACATAGAGTTAGAGGTATTCCTGACGTACTTATCGTTGATGAATGGCATGGAATTCGAAGACAGCAATTCTCATCAATAAAACACAGTAAGGATCGTTGGAATAAATTCGATGGATTAGTAACTGCATGCAAAAGATTGATTGTCCTCGACGCAGATGCTGATGATGATGATCTTGTATTATTTCGAAACAAGATGGGCCGGTCATCAATGAAATTTATAATCAACGATTAGTAATTACAACGCATTCGATGATTATGACGTTGTAATTACTAATCACACACTAGAGACTGGAGTTAGTATTATTGATGAGCGATTCAAAATTATGTATGTGTTTTCTGAGGAATTAGGATCTGTAGAAGCGACTAAACACGCGATTCACAGATTCCGCTGCGTTGATGAGATTCGTTATTCTGCCACGAGAAAGCAACGTGTATATAAATTACCTTTGAATGATGGTCAATCAATCGCTCACGGTCAATAATGACTTTCTCGATACCCTCACGAATGCGTGATTAACATTACTGAAGTCTGATTTCTTCTGTGCAGAATTTGTATCTGCATGATAATATTTGACACGATATCTTTGATTCTGCAATTGCTTTGCAAGGTTCTCCACGGAATAATTCGTGTGGTGTTTATTATGTGTAAATATTGCGATTTTGTTATTCGTGTCTTTGTTGCGTTGTAATTGTTCGAGTAAATCGTAAAGATTTCTCCGATGCGAGCTTTCAACGATAAACTTTTTATCATGATCGGGTTTGTAATCGTTGATTATAAATTTCATTGATGACCGGCCCATCTTGTTTCGAAATAATACAAGATCATCATCATCAGCATCTGCGTCGAGGACAATCAATCTTTTGCATGCAGTTACTAATCCATCGAATTTATTCCAACGATCCTTACTGTGTTTTATTGATGAGAATTGCTGTCTTCGAATTCCATGCCATTCATCAACGATAAGTACGTCAGGAATACCTCTAACTCTATGTAGCGATTCCCATTGCACCACAACTCGTCTATTGTTTCCTTGATTAAATTCAATACTGCCGTCGATATCCATGTATGATTCAATTCCATAATCAGACTTCACCTTCTCAGTGAATGTTTTTCTGTATGAGATAATAATAACAGATTGATTATCCTTCAAAGATTTCCATGCTGCTTCTGATTTTCCCATACCACACGCTGATCCGTCAATGTAGTCTTCTTCGGGAATTATTTTACAGCCTGATCCTGATTCACGGATTGGTAATTCTTGATATTTATAATCGAAGTTTCTCTCTCCGAAATATCCAGGATAACGAAATCTGCGCCTCATTCTAATAAGATATTTCAAGTATTCCTTGTCCCTTGACTGATCAGCTGGAAGTTGTTCAACCATCTGTACAAGCTCGGTATTGTTTGATGTTCCCGTGATTACTTTTTTAACCTCCTCATCGATAGTAACTCCATCAATCTGAAGAGTAATTTGTTTACCCGTTGATCTTGGGCAGCAGATTGAATAATGATCATCATTGATATATACGATGCAGTTATCGCATTTATCCTCGATGTAGTTATTAATGTGGTTATATCCATGTCTACGCTCGCAGATATTGCAATAATGACCGGGTTTTCTTGATATTGTAAATCTGTTTTGAGATACGTTGATGATACCGATTAACTGATCAACTTCTCCTGTCAAATCAGCAGAGATCCGCTCAAAATTCTCCGTGGAAATCTCGACATGTTCGATGATTACTTTATCCTGAACTTCAGCGTCACATTCTGCATAACGAGGCTGAATCGAAGTTGGACATGTCAGTAATTCAGATGCATCAAAATAATCGTCATGAGAAATCAGCCGTTTACATGAAGTATTTTTGCCAGGTTTGTACGATTTTGTTTTATTCAGTTTAATGCTATACAGACCAGCCTGACGATCAATCTGCCAGTCTGGATTCTTTTTATCGGCTGCTCGATTTGTCAATATTCGCTGCTGATTAAACGTTACCGGCGTTGATTTACAAAGAACATGATAACCACTGTTTGTCTCGAACACATGTACATGTCTGCGTTCACATTCGCATAATGATGCAAAATAATCAATTACTTCTTCGATATTGATTCGTTTAACGTCTGAATTGTTGATGAATTTTGTATCTAGATCAAAGACAGGATATCTTAATCGAAATTTGGGAATTATTTCAGTTACTGAAGACTGACCAATAAATTCATTAGCGAATCTGTTAAAATCACCATCGGAGATAAGCAAGTAGAATTTATTGATATGCTGTATAATTATTCCCGGACAGGATGCCTCGTTTTTATTGAGACCAGGCAAAATAAGATTATCAATAGCGTCTTCTTTCGCTGAATGCCAAATAATATCGTTGAATGAATTTAGAAACAATGAACAATATTCATACAGGTACCAATAACCAAATTTAGCAACATCCTGTAATTCATTCTGCGGGGTTTCTTCGAGTAATTTAATGATATATTTCATGGAATTCTCCATTAAGGTCATATTCAGTCTGGCAGGATAAATAATTATTTTCTATTAAAATATTATTATTTGATATACTCGTATGATTCATGTTGTGTTTCTTAATGTCTATATAATAACGCCTCATACAAATATATAATTAAATTAAAAATATATATATATTGTCTTAAATATATAAATGCCATTTCAAGCTGGTATCAATAACTGTGCTTGGTTATTTCAAGGAACAACCAGGCGATGCGATAAACGATGCCATGGAGAATATTGCGGCTATCACAATTACATGCTCAAGAAAGGATCAGGAGGAATAAAACAATGTTTGTGCTGTGGTAATGGATTGCGTGGTAAAATGGACATCTGTACAAAGTGTGGTTGAAATATTTATAGAACCACGTTAATCTACTACAATAAAAGAAAATTAAAATATACGCCTCATAAAGAAAACCCTCCAACTGTCGAGGAATTTTTGTTAAATCGCAGTGGAAATAATTCGCTGCTTCATTCAGAATGTCTGATAGAGGCTACAGAAATGACGAAATAATTATTCCATCTCCATCGGGGGGAATTATGCAATTTCTGTATAATATATATATTTTGTATAATTCCCCCCAACCATGATACAGGCATCAGAATAACAAAGAAAACATTTCTATCTTGATTCTATCGACGCACAAATATATTGCGAGACTGCCATTGTAGCTCCATAACTTTTTCAGGCGACAATCTCAGTTTTTTACAGATATTTTTAATTTTTTGCTGTTCTTCTTCAGCGAGACATTTTTCTCGTTCATGTTTTTCCTGCTCTTCTCGTTGTGTTATTATTTTTTGGTCCTCTTCAAGATCGATCACTGCAGGAAGTATTTTAATGTGGTTATGTAAAATTCACGCACTGTTGGTGGATTATCCTTGATAAACCCTCGCCGTGGAATTCGATTCCGATAATAATATATTAATGAACTATACTTGTTACCGCCACACTTTACACATATAACAGCACGAGATGCTGATCCGCATCCAATACGGATTTGTAAACCAGGAGATTTTTTCACAAGCTGATTATGGTATGCGCAATATTCTCCACGACATCGTTTATCACAGATCGTAGAATTCTTTAATAACCACTTGCAGTTGTTCATTATTAGTATATGTCATTATTAAATTGTTGTAGCGGGAAAATAAACACTACATCTGAGTTTCATGTATACCAAACAAATTTAACAAGAACGGAGCAGCAGGGAGGGTGAACAGACCACTTGGATTCCAAATATATGAATACACGCAAGATATTTCTACTTTATTAATTAGATAGAAATGAGTGAAATTCAAGGGGTAAAAATTCACCACCCTTCCACTATCTAGCCTGTAAGAATATTTGAATCTTACAATCTAGACAAATATACGTAGAATCCAAATGTAGGGTTCACCCTCCCTGCTGCTATATTACAAGAAAGTTACAAGAGTTTATCATCCTTAGTTCATCACGGTCACTAATTGTCTCCATGGAGGCACATTATAAAACTTGAAAGATTCAATCAATAGGTAAATCCCCAAATGTCGTTTTTACGTGCAAAAAAGATATATATCCCAAATCATTAGCAGAATTCTGAATCTTGAAAGATATTTGTCCTAAACATCATTGGCGGCCATTATAATTAGATAATATCGACGTTTCATCACATTATGAGCCATATAATTTCTGTCTCGAAATTATAAACCCGGTCATTCTTGATATGCTTACTAATTAATCCGATGTTGATAGCCGACATCCTTGGGTCAACCGATTTCAGTTGAAAGCAGGAACATAAGATTTGATGACGTTACCGTGGTAAACATAAAAAACCAACAGTAAGCTATGTCGGATACGGTAGGTGATTCGTATTCTCGTTTTGTACTTGATATGATACAGTACTCGGCCAAGCATTTACGAATGCCGTTTCTTCAAAGGCATAACTGATGTACATTATTTTTTACAAGTCCCTGTCGAATTCTTACCAACTCAAATGGAAATCCGCCATAGCTGAGTTTGTCTTTAGCCCATGTTCCCCCTTTAAAGTATTGACTCGCCTCAGCTGAACACCAATATTCAGTGAATTCTTACTTGTACTAATGCACGCTTTTTATTCTCAAATCTGCCTTAAAAAGTGGGGATAGCCTCTCTTCATTCCCTCTCAAATCAATTTGTCCACCACTGTCAAATGTTGTTGTTATTAGATTAGTCACTAGCGGAATTTATCACACGTATCACATCACTACTGTTGGTGCACTATCGAAAAACAACGGAATTACGAGCGACTTCGGGGACTAAATTAGATTGTGGCACCTCTTAATTCTAAACTGAATATTTGAAACGTAGTTTAAACCTGACATCTTGATTATTAGAAAGAAAGGTTAATATCCGATAGTTTTGTTAATAAAAAGTAAATAATTTCCCTCCTTCGAAACAGAAGTTAGATTGGAACGCTTTAAAGGCGAAATGTGTATAAATATGGACCTGTACGTACTTGTCATCGCCGAAAAATAAGCTTAATTGCAAGCAAACAGGTTATATAAAATGTCATTTTTAGCCCTTCATATGTGTATTTTTCAGGCACAGTAGAAACAGAAAAGAAACCAATTTTTTTTTCGCGGAAAGTACATGAAAGTGGAAAATAAAGTGAAATGAAGCAGTCGGTAAACCAGGCTTATTCAGCTTTATATAAATTCATTCAGAAAATTTAAAAGATAATCAAGAGAATGATAGATAAAGTAACAGACTCGTGCAGAATATAGAGAGTAAATTATATTACATTAAAATGTCATTGGTGCACATATTTATACAGATTTATATAAGCGTATTTTAACGACCCGGGAATCTGATCTATTTGTATTTACAGCAAAGTTTCATTGTTACATCAATCTAACAATTATTCGTTTATGAGGATTAAACTTTGAGACAAGATTCAATTAGATCGATTGATCAGCCAAGTAATAGGTATCAATCTTCATACAATACGCAGTAAAAATCGTCTATTGCGGCTCCTCCCGAATAAAAACCACTCCATAACAGCATCCATGCATGTTAAAGTTCCATTCCCTATGCAAGAAAGCACCCTCTAAGTAAGAACAATTATTTCCGTCCTTTTGACGTTTTACTATACTTCTCAGAACATTCACGGAGCAGCTACACAAATAGAAAAGGAATACAACTCAATGAAGATATCTGTCCGCTTTCTTCAAGACCATTTCATGCAAAAAATCTTTTGCCAAAGAAGTCATTTTCAGAATAAACATGTGATAGATATATTTTGTTACAAGAGAAGTTGGTTTTGTGCAAATAAAAATCATGAGAATTTATACGATGACAGTTTTAGATGTTGATGGGTCGGTTAAACGTACAGCTTGGTGCAAGGATCGGAGAAGAGGTAGCACAGTGATTTGTGTGCTGCACACCTAAGCACGAGTACCGGATTCGATTCCAATGCCAGGTTGGCTGCCCAGCTGCTTCCTTAATCGAGAGAATCTACTGTCAAAGAAAAATAAACTTAAAGTTAATAGGCATTACTGCTTAAAACAGGCTTCAGCCAACAGATAAAAATTGCTGCTGTGCGACTTTGGATGCATATCATTTCAGAATCTTGGTGTTAGCGTTATGGACATTGATCCCAGACTTTAGACAGGCTTTAGCAGACGTATTGAAAGTCAAGGTGATATGTTGTCATGGTGTACGTTTGAGTTCGGGTTGGGTGGGATACGGCGAAAGATTGCGAGAGCGTATGGTTGTGCTCGTTTTACATTATTATGGCATATATACTTGTTATTTCTTGCCAGCAAAGATTCTAGCCATACGTTCTTCACCAAAACTTGGTCTGCATAAACAGATACCTATTGTATGACCAACCTAATCCGACCCACCCCATCCCGTTATCTGTTCCAATAATGAATTCTAAGATACAAGTATTCCCAGTGACATGAAAAAAGTTATATTATAAAATGTTGAAACTTAATGTAAATAACATTAGAACACAATCGACCAAACATTCCTTTGAATAAAACATCTCTGACATACATGCACACATGCACAAAGTACGACAAAGTGATTTTTGCAATCTCTCGCGCTACCCCATACCACCCGAACTCACACAAAATGGCTGAAAATTGCAGTGATGTATATATAGTAGCACTTTAAACAGACACTCATTTCTTCATTAGTTGACATGGTTGTGACACAACGAAAATGCTGCTGATAACAAATTTGAATATAGTTGATTTATGCAATTTCTTTATTGCCAATGCATTTATTTTCTTACTTCCGCCGTCTTGAATTTTTCCACCGGTATCGGCCATTAAACGGTGCGTGACGATCTAGTGTGCGGAGCATCACAGGATGTTCATTTTTATATGGTTGGGGTGCAGGTGCAGGGTGTGAACGCCAGCTTGATCTCATATCACCCACGGCTTTTAAGCATTTATTCAAGACCGTGAGTACTAAATGGGTCAAATATGTACAGCTGTATATACCAGTTCGTGTTGTGCCACAATAAAAGGTATGGTAATTTAACGTTACGTCTGGGCCTCTGATACGGTTGTAAGAACATAGCATTTCATTTGGGCCACAATGGGGTTTATTGGAAATTTAACATTCTGTTTGGACTGATGTGAGAGTTATGGGAATTTATCGTTACATTTGGGCTGTTGTGTGGTTTATGTGAATTTAACATTGCATCTAGGTCACTGTGAATCCTTCGAAAATTTTCCATTCGAGAATCGCTTAACATGGGGCTTATGGGAATTTTACATTACGTTTTGGTCTGTACGTGGGTTATGTGAATGTAACATTACTTTTGGGCTGGAATGGATACCTATTGACATCTCACATGATGGATATGGTAACTTCTGGGAGTTTAACATGAGCGTTTGGGTAAGAAGGGGGTTTATGGAAACAAACATTATGTTTTACACTGTAAAATGCAATAAAAAAATTTTAATAGTGAACGTATCTACACAGTTCACAACATTGTTGAATGAGACGTGTTTATCAATGTTCCATTGTGGTTTGGTCATGTCGCTACCTAAAAAATGTCTTTGAACAACGAACAATAGGAGTTAACCAACAAGTTCAGGAAATTACAATTATACGTTTTCATCGTTTCTAGAGAAATGGTGTCCAAATCAAGTCCGAGTGAATCCAGGCTTCCTTGAAAAGAAAATGACACAATATTATCGACACACCATCGAATCTGACCATTATTATGTCGCGCTATTGAAACTGGTCGAAGCAGCATTTCTTCTCTTGAAGTCTAAGATACCATCTTCGATCGGTCGCGATCCATATGAATCAAAATTTTTCCGCATGTCATCTTAAATGAAGTAAACATCTATCCAGTGTTTCCATGGTCGATGGCTCCAGTTTTAGTTTTTCTGTGAGATTTATTCTTTCGCGCAGGCAAATATATTCCATGGTGCTGTGCACGAATATTCTGTAAATAGGTGTTGCAGTACCCAGGCACTTTTTCTTATGCAAAAGAGTTTGCAGACGATGATTTCAAACTGACATTCTTTTTAAACTAGCCAGTGAGGTAAACGATGTTGAGAGAAGGCTTCGTGCTTTGATGCATCCTTTGTCGGTGCGAATTAGTTGTGACAAGTTTTAATACGACTCTATCAATCTTTTCTTTACTTCATTTGGTGTCCAAGATTCCAATAGATAATACTTCAACTTTTCTTCTTCTTGACTATCATCAAACATTGGCCGTGTTGTATTTGACAGGAACGAACGATTTGATATCAGTACCATTATTATTTGGTCAGTAGCGTGATTATCTTAGCAAAGTGTTTAGCCAAACGTTTCAAAAAGGCTTTCTCTTTTTCAGACCATTGTACCTTACTGTTTCTTCTCTTACTTCATTTTCTCTATCTTTTCTCATATTTTGATTTTACTGTTGCTGCGCTTGCTATTGCTGTTGCAGTTCTTGGTCGCCTGTTACCATAATCACGTTTTCTACGAGTAGAATGTTAACAGTGCTAGACAACTTCTTTGTTCGGTGTTATTGTCGAATTCTGCAAAAAATCTCACGTTCATCGCTTATCAGTACTTGCGAAAAACTGAATTTCTGCACGTAGTTGTCCAGTTGTATACAGTGCAAATGTCTCTCCTTAACGCTTTGGTCTGGTGCGAAATCTAATCCTGACAGCGACTTCCTGAATAATCGTCTTAGGAAACGATGTGCACTGTTGGTACCGAAAAGTGAGACTTCAAATACTTTCTACAGATAAAGATAGATTCAAATTATATGGTTAACAAGTGTGTCCGTCTCGGCACACTTATATCTTTGAACCGATATAGTATGGCACTGGCAAGGGTTTTGATCAACGTCTTCTGTGAGGGCTGTAGTGTTGACAATGCTGATGGAGAGAAGTTTGGGTAACTGAACCCTGAACGCTTGACCGTCTATCTTGGATCAGAGCGAAGCACTGGGAGTAAAGGTTTACTCTTCTCGTCATATGAGATAGTTGGCAGTGTCCTGGAGCTATCGAAAGTGATCTTGTACATCGATGCATTCTCACAATAAGTGAAGCTTATTCGCCTCGTTCATTGCAGACATCTTACATTGATGTGCAAATGATCTTGCATTGAAACATTTCTTGGTTGCTGAAATACTCATGTGAAACTTGTATTGAAAAGTTCTTAGAGTACCTGGTATCTCGTGTACAAGATTCCAATTAAAATGATGAGTTTTTAGTATGTCTTCCCATACTTCATCTGATATTATATCCGACTTTATTTTCCTCTATCTTTCATGTATAAAATTATACGGGTCCTTTTTAACCTACCATGAGCTTGTCTATTAATGTTCTTGTTGACTTGCATTGCGTTTTGGTTCATTTTGTAAGACAGATTAACCATTCAGATTAAATATAAGAAATTAGTACGTGATAATTTAAAAAATGATGTATTAATTAAGTAACTGCTGTAAATTGCATTTAAATTAAACAATTTATTTTTTCAGAGGACTATAAATCCCCTATGTACTTAATTCCTGTGACTATCGAGTCTCGATATATCAACATTTGTCAATTGTGTATAATTTATCGCTGTTCTAAAGAGGTTGCTCCTGAATTAGTGGTACATTTTCCATGTAATTGAAACAGTACTATGATACTAGTATCTCTTTGTAAAAGCTATTTATATTCGAGTTATGAATTCTGTGTGGTACGCATTTTCTGTTACAGAAACAATCGCCGTCAATTTTTAAAATTATTTCAAGTGCAGATGTTTCTCGAATTTCAGCACTCTCTTACGGAGCCTCCTGTATACCCAAGACGATGGTTTTTCTAGGAACTTGATCCGTTTGTTTTCAGGGCCCTTATCAAACAAAAGAATAGATGATCTTCATCTTCTCAGATGCAGGGTTGGATACAGTTATCAATTTTGGTATCGCAAAGGTTGTAAATACCGTAATTCTACCAATCAAAGATAAATTTTGCATTTTCATTTCCCAAGGCACGCTTAGACTTCTCTGAAATTTGGATATAGATTAAAATCACGTAATAAAATTTAAGTTTGAGTGGAAAGATATCCGTCAAGATTTGTCAATCTGCAAACCGTTTATCAGAATGATGGCTAAAATGTGCATTCCTCTGTAATGATCCCACAGTTAATACTGTAATATGCCAAATTGGTCTCTTTATCAAGCGAGTCCAACCCTCGCGTGAATTCTGCTAAAAGTCACTTGTTTTCCCTATTTCTAAGTACTTCTCGACAACAACAGTTGTCTACTGGAAATTCTAACAACGCGCACAGACTATTTTTAATTTTCCTTTAATCACTGAGTGACCACAAATATTACGACTTCACATTTGCATCACAACTTCACAAATGCATGATGATCTCGGAACTGAATGGTTTTTCATTGTTAGCAATCCGTAATGTAGCGCCAGTACTTGACGCCGTTGAAATAATAATGCAACTTAAACACCCAATACAGGGAACTATTTTCCTACTCTACCATCCCTAGGTCAGTCAAATCACGATTTTAAAACTCATTTCACGTGTAACTCTACATCATATTTACCATCATAGCAACAATACAAGGCGTCTCCAGATGATGGAACAATCCATTCTCAATTATTCCATTGTACAAACTATCAATCCTGATCACAAATAGTTCACATGGAGACACACGATTAATCATAACAGATTGTTATAGGAACAACTTGTCTAAAGGCCCACTTATGCGGCTCTGACCTGAACTCACTACGAAACTAAACTATGCTATCATCTCATTAACAATGCACTCTGCGACATTTGCCACTAGCAGTTGGCTAATTAATCGGGCTGATGAATATTTCCCCATAATCAAACAAATAATCACATAAATCTAATAAAACCTTGAAATCGCGATATGAATACAAATAGCACATACCCTAGATTTATTCCAATACGATATATTGTTTTGCACTTTAATGCAAATCCGGAAGGGCGTCTAAACTCATAAAAATATTTTCCTACTTTGCTAAAAATAAATTTTGAACCATCAATTATTACTACAGCATCGCCCGTAAACGACGCTTCACCTCGCATTAATATAGTTCATAGCCTTTAATGTCTGCATGTATTCTGATCACATAGAATTGAAATTCAATTGATAACATAACTGGAATAGAATTTTATTGATCTGACGTATGAAAAAAGCACATAGGCATTAAAATACATGATTCCTATACATCATATACAAACATAGTCATTAAAATGCATGATTCCTATACATCATATACAAATATAGTCATTAAAATGCATGATTCCTATAGATCATATACAAACATAGTCATTACAATACATGATTCCTATGCATCATATACAAACAGTCATTACAATACATGATTCCTATACATCATATACAAACATAGTCATTAAAATACATGATTCCTATACATCATATACAAACAGTCATTACAATACATGATTCATATACATCATATACAAACATAGTCATTACAATACATGATTCCTATACATCATATACAAACAGTCATTACAATACATGATTCCTATACATCATGTACAAACAGTCATTAAAATACATGATTCCTATACATCATATACAAACATAGGCATTACAATACATGATTCATATACATCATGTACAATACACTGTTGCATAAATAATTGAAAAGATAAATAAATTAGAATGTTGATACCAAACCTGTGTGCACATCTACCCTGAGAGAGAGAGAGAGAGAGAGAGAGAGCATGACATCGAGAGATAATAATCTAAGCTAGAATGCACTACATATTTACCCAGCTATTTTAGAGTTGGTAAATCTAATCTTCATTTTTGAGCAATTGAAGTAATTATACATGCTGGGTTTCTGCTAACATTAAGGATCAATATAAGACATTCTCAGTCAGAGGTACGGATCACAGAATAAGACAAACTGATATTCTCTTCGATCCCATTGTCTACTTTACTTAAAGCCTTTCTGTGGCTGGCATTGGCAATTTTCCTAAGTAATAAAATAATTAAACATGTGTTTAGTAGTCAGTCGTGTCCTATCCCACGGTCTAAAGGAAACTATGCCAATAAGCAGCCGATTTTTAATACACAGAGTTTAGCATTACTGTCAAATAAAAAATGATACAATTCTTTTAGTGATTAGAGATCTTCGCCCGATTCATTTTCATTCTCATTCAGTTTATTTCGTAGATTAACAGAAAGTTACCATGGGATGGAACATCACTAATAGAATGCTTATTTCGAAGAAGAATCTAAAATCTGTATGTTTGGATCTATATTTTTATAGCCAATTCATTTGAAACCCTTGAGTCTCTTCGTAATCGTTTCACAAATACGGTTCTTATCTTGATTATATTGGAAGCATTCCTTACATGGCAAGAAAAGAGTGAAAGAAGAGCAGGAAGCAAACAGAAGAAGGTGAAAGAAAGGAGAAAAAAAGAGCTTAGGCGTTGAAAGTGCTCCACCCAATATACATAAAAATGTGTACGAGGAGTAATAAATATGTTAGGTAAAAACAAAATATATTTTTTACAAAGAGAAAACGTAAATGAATGGTATTATTGTTGAAGACTAAGGTATCCATGTATACGAAACAAGGCGTTTTAGCTAATATGTAAACAACATAGAAAATAATAATGTAACTGCTAATACAATACTAGCCCATAACACTAGAGCAGTAAAACATATATAATTTAAACAACAATAAAATCTTTAACACTATGAAATACACCTTTATGTATTACTATTTCCAAACATGAATGAAGAAAAGTAAAAGTGTTGGAGCGATTTACGGTGAGAAAGATAAGCAAAGACAACTCATTTCTTATCTTTTTGATAAAAAAGTTAATTACTCTCCACATGACTAGCATAAATATTGTACGTCATTAGGGAGAACGATTAAGACCGGTATGATCTGTAAATGGAGATAGATATATAGATGACGACGTAGTGAAAGTGAAGATAACATGACTATTTTACACAAAGGTAAGCTGAAATAAACCTGAAAGGGGAAGGTATAAACGAAAAAGGGCTAAAGAAAAAAGAAACACGGACAAGAGGAATAAAGAGAGGTTGTATGTGACAGTTAAGAGTTTACATCTTCCAAAAAGTACAAATGGCATGCAAGCGACTTTGAATCAATTGAACAATAAACAAAAGGTAAGAGAGAGAGAGAGAGAGAGATTATGCATGTTTTTACTAACATAAGGCATCGTTCTTTCCAAGGCATGACAGGGTTGTCAATCTTTTAATGTGATTCTAAACAACCGGCAAACTTAAACTAAATGAGCTGTAACAAGATGATTAGTCCGAGGTTAGATTATACCGAGGTTAGATTAGATTATACCGAGGTTAGATTATACCGAAGACGCTAAAAGCAATTCCCTAAACGAGGTGTTTATTTATAATGTAACTGAAAAACGTTAATTTGACACCTAACTCGTGCGCACAAAATCCAACAATGGATTTAACAAAAATGATGCGCACCGTGTTAAACAACTAATATATGGAAAATGATATCGTTCATATTTGGAACGTGTCTTAACACGTAACTTAAACGAGTAATCAACAAGAATCAACAGATGGAAATTATAAGCAAATACGACAGACGTTTGGATCTATCACCATAGATGATCAGTGTTTTAGAAATTAAACACCAAATAAGAAATATTCTGCCATCTAGTGTATCGATGGTTGGATTACACAAATATGAATGTGTTATGATTATTCACCAAGGGCAAATAAATAATGGAATTTGTACAAATACAATACTATTTAATCCACCGGTAGGATATAAACAAATATGTTTTCACTTAAATAATGATAATGAATAAATTTTTGGATTTTCACTCAAAATAATGACACTGATAAATTCAGAAACGGAACAATTAACCAGCAAAGTATCTTCAGTCCCACCGCTCTGTCGTATGATCATGGAGCCAGTACGGAAGGCCTGCCACTCCCAGGCTACCGAAAAATCCCTCAAGAACCCCTTGTTCTCTGCAGACCCTTTGGTCCCGAAGCATTAGTCTCTCACCACGAGACAACCACTATCTTACTCCTAGCCAAAGTCATCACCGATAGCAGCACACAAGTTATGCAAAGCCCCCATTGAGTCCCACAACTCTGAATCCAAGATATCAGTTCTACAGCCAAAACCACACCTCGAAATTCAGACTCATAGTCACTCCACTAAATTCAGATCCATGATCACATCTCCAAATTCAGATATCTCTACAGTGGAAGATCCCTCCCAAAAAGTGGACAGCTTCCTGCCAAAATTTGTGTTGTGATGTTATTGACTCTGGTCTTTATGTAAACATGGTTATGGTTCAGTCCACTGCTAGAGAACTTTAGGTTATCAGTTTTCTCACTACAAGCACTTTGTTCGTGCAGCATGGTGTGAACCAAACTCCATATTTTGAAATGGTTCAAGACGTAAATAAATCTCTCATGGGTAATGCTGTACGTGGAAGCAAAACCAGAGCACATTTAGTTCAGGTATAGTGCATAAACATTAAGTATATACAATTCTGTGCAGGGGCAATAAACATAACGTAATGTCATCATTGAGAAATAAAGGGATTTTGGGTGAAAGTAATGAAGTGATGATACATAGAAAAGTATTTAAAATATATACAAAAAGCAAGTCTGTGTGTATCTTTTAAATAAATGCATGAAATCTTGGCATATGTAAGTGCGTAATTACAAGTAAAGCCAGTATAATCAAATACAATTTTACAGCAGTTCTAACAAAACAATGTATACCCCTTAATCTGAATCTTTTATAAGACACGAGCGTACACGTACGTCGACGTTTTGTGTGTGTGTGTGTGTGATTTAGATTTTTAACGTAGCTTTAACAATTTTTCAGTCATATCGTTACGATGTCTGCAGTGTGACAGTTGATAGTGATGTATAGCACTGGGGCATCATGCCACATATCTGTGGCATGATGTCCCACCCAGTCACATTATCCTGACACCAGGCCGACCAGTCCTAACACTAACCTCTTAATGCTGAGCGCGAAGCGAGGCAGCTGTTAGTGCCATTTTTTAAAGTCTTTGGTATGACCCGGCCTAGGTTCGAACCCGCGACCACCCGCATCCGAGGCGGACGCTCTAACCACTAGGCCACTGGAGCGGTCCCGACGTTTTTGTGCAACTAGTTCATCCTGCAGCTGAATGTCCCCGTTAGACGGGTCCTCGGTTAGCCAGATGGTTCCTTGGTTATCGTTTCTTCCGGTTCCAGAACTTCATTTTACTGCTATTAATAAGTAAATGTAAGTATCATATCAATTTCAATTTCTCTCTCTCTCTCTCTCTCTCTCTCTCTCTCTCTCTCTCTCTCTCTCTCTCTCTCTCTCTCTCTCTCTCTCGTGATGCCCAGTGATCATACAGCTGAGAATTTTTACTTTATATACAAATGGGTTTTTTATTGTTGTGTTTTCTTTTCTGAAATTCTTGACAGTGATTTCAAGATGGAGTGAAAAATGCTAGTCACAATACCTGGAATAAACTGTACGTTATGCACTCAAAATGTCAAGATGTGATAATGATATGGTATGTTTCAAACAAGAACTATTACAATGCACCAATGATATGGTCTGTTCCAAACAATAACTATTACAATACACCAATGATGCGGTCCTTTCCAAACAATATCTATTACAATGTGCATATGTATGAAATGATAGCCAAGTCGAAGTTTTGCAGAAATGAACAATTAAAGACAGAGAAATAGTTTCCTTCTCACGTTATCCTTTAGTAATAATAATAATAATAATAATAATAATAATAATAATAATAATAATAATAATAATAATGAACTTTCTTTAACGAGAATAACACATTTGGTCATGACTGACCCATCCGCCACGTGGTCCTCAATTTTTTGCAATTGGCTAAGTTAATAATAATTGAAGAAAAAAATACAAGATAATGCACTTAATCAGGTATCGTCGCAACTCCTTCACACATATTTAACATGAATGACTATGTGTGACTATATTTGGAAACATATAAACATATGAACAATATTCTATACACAGGTACATACATTTCATATATATATATATATGTGTGTGTGTGTGTGTGTGTGTGTGTGTGTGTGTGTGTGTGTGTGTCGAATAAGATCTGGACATATTATTTATGGATATAATGATAAACTTTTCTATTCAGAGCCTTTAATATGTCATTACAGCTGGTCAAAACAGAATTTCTTTATTGATATTTTAAAAGAAGCAAGGGAATTTGAATTACGTATCCTCAGTGGTAAAGAATTCCATACAGTAGGTGCTGATGCAGTAAATTAGATTTTGTAATGATTGGTTTTCGAGCACGGAATCTGGAGATCGTTGTTAGTCGTCGATAGGAGATTACGCTCGGTATTTGATGATCTTAGTTCAGTTTGGTTAGGGATATAATCTGGAGAAAGACTGTTTAAAGACTTATATGTCATGATTCCTTTAAAATAAAGAATACGTTTCTGTAGCCATTGCAGACGTGAAAACAAAACATGCGAGGGAGTCATAACAGGAAGTTTCAGTATTATTCGGGCTGCCAGTTTCTGGAGTTTCTTTATTATTCACGACTATCAGTTTCAGTATTTTCGTCCACTTACCTTTGGAAATATCATATCCCATTTAAAAGGTAAGACAAGCAGTGTTTATTTCTTTCATGTGGATCGTTGTGTGATTGCGTTTGACCGTTTGACGTCAAATATGAAAATAAACTCCACTTAGAAAGATACATGTATCAAGGAACGATAATACATTTTATCTCCACGTTCTGTGTATTAATATTGAAATTTCAAGGAACGATTAATCATTTCATCAGATACTCACAATTAGCTAACCGTAGACAAGCATTTCATCTGGCATGTCATTGTTTCTAGGTGCCTCGTGTGTCTGGTTGGATTTGTGTTGATTAATACTTTTGAAAATGTCACTAGCTTTATAATCCACGAAAAATTTAATGTATGGCTTTAACCATTTCCGTACATATGAAATAAAATATCTCTGGTTTGCCAGTGTTTCTGGTGGATTAAAAGACAGAACCTTTACAATAGGTCTATTTAGATCTATGAACGCTTATTCTCAGGAATGTTTTCTTCGTTTTTATACAGTTCCTAAAGTTACGGACTGCAGCAGCCGAGTTACTGAGAAGCCTAAAACTGTTTTCCGAAACTGAAGAGCAGCTATATGCACTTAGAGGTGGTCAGCCCTATGGATCATACCTGACAGGTATTCCGATAAATACCATTCGGACAACTTCTGGTATTTACGAACAAAGGATTGTCAGGGAATATTTGGGTCAATCCACGGATCAATCAAGCTGTATAGTTACAGCAGAAAAAAGCGAATAGTTTGCGCGGGGATGCCTTTTTGCGAGGACATTTCCTGCGAACAAATGCATTTTTTGTGTAAATTTATACGCTGGCATACATCTGAGACATATTTTAGTGTCTGAGAATTAACGGATGTGGTCCGAATGCGTTATACAAAGTAACTTGTTGTTTGAATACGATGATCATCGAAGTGATGACATGCTGTGTATCTCAGTTACGAATTGTTATTTGAAACGATAAGTTTCACATTGATGTGACTCCAATCCATACTGTATTTATTCTTTTATAACAATATCCTAATAAATCAACACCTTTTAACACGCTGCTGGCGCCTCCTTTCAAGATTCGATCATACAATAATTTGATTATGCCCGTTCGAGATCCTGTTAACGCTGTTACTGACTCATTTTCGTGCCATATTACCAATATTTCAGATAAATTAGGCAGAACCCCATTAGTTCCAAATTGGATGGCTCAGAAAAAATAAAGAAATATTTCTGGGATATTAGTTTTGTATAGTTAAAATGTTGTTGTTTTATTGCTTTGAATGTTTAGTTACATTACATGCCCTTTTGTATATTTCATATTATCATACTATTTTGTGCTTGTAGATCCTATTTGTTTAAATGTGTTTTTCTTCATGTACCAATTTAACAGTGTAATGATTACACTTGGTTCCAGAAAATCTCTCTCTCTCTCTCTCTCTCTCTCTCTCTCTCTCTCTCTCTCTATATATATATATATATATATATATATATATATATATATATATATATATATATATATATATATATGAATCGCGAGAGAAGTAAATAGAGCAACATTTGCGTTATCACGAGTGGCGAAGCCATGAGAGACAATACCATATATTTTTACTTCACGATGAATATATATCTAGGATATCCTAAAAAAAAGTGTAGGTTTAGTTTTGTTTTATTTTTTGAAAGTGAAGGTTAAAATTTAGACGAATAAACAATATTAGAAGGATAAAGTTAAATTCCCAAATTATTACAATTATTTTTAAGTTTACAACCAACACTCGCTCATCCCTAGTTTCACCATCGTTTTCAAAATTGGTTATGTGTGTGATGAGAATTAAAATCACTAATTAAACAGTTTTTGCATTTTATTTAATCCTGACGTTTTCCCCAGAGACTATATTACCACGTGTCGAGGGGCCCCGAGTGGCCGATTGGTCTAAAGTGCTGATCGCTACGGATCACTGCCATCTCACCTCTGTCTGCGTGGGTTCGAGTCTCGGGCTCGGCCATTGTGGGTATGTGAGAGAGCTTGCCGGTAGTTTCTCGTGGGTCGGTGTTTCTTTCTGGGGTTATCCCGGGTTCTTCCTCCACCATTAATACTGGCCGCCATGTATAGCCTATCTTGTGCTGAAAAATGGCGTTAAACCCTATAACAACAACAACAACCACGTGTCGTGCGTGTAACAGGTATGGGTCACACCGAATATCAATATCTATTAATGACAGTATGCACGATCCATGTGGAAAACTATAGTAAATATAATAAATAAGGTCATATCTGAAACCTACTTATTACTTGGGGTTTGTTCTCGGCCTTTTTACGGCATCACGTCATTACTTTCATGAATGTATGACAGTGTTGGCATAATATTGTTCGTTCTGAGAGAAAGAGAAGAAAAAACAGAATAGTTAGACAAACAATCAAATAGACCTAAAGAAAGTAGGCAAACTGTTGCTGGATGAACACCTGCATTTTAAGCGTTTCTAGAGCATAATTGTAATCAAATGACTGTAAAGAAAACTTACCCTGTAAAACATTTTAGTTGTTTTGAGATAATATTGGTTATGGGGAACGCATCCGTTCCGCCTATATGTGTTCTAAGTAAGGTAAATTTCTTAACAGTGATTCTTGAATCTGAGGCCGGCATATTATGAGGGTTGCTGACCTAGACCACATAAGGGATGCATCTACGGCCGTTATGTAGTTTTATGCTCTTAAGAGATTCGCTTGAGAGAAGAACAGGCACTTTGAGGGCGTGTGTATATAAAGTACATTTGGGTATACAACCCATGTGGCCTAGATTTCATTTCTGCTGATAGTTGTAATAATACAATACATCATTTGGACTGTTGAGCTTGGCATGTAACTACATCAGTGTCGTCCAATTGCCAGCTGTGTTTCGATTCGGTAAAGCAGATTTTGATTGTTGAGCTGACACGTCCTATGCTTTTAAAAGATGTAATGTACCAGTGAAATAAATAAATGACATTAGCCTTATGGGTTGGCCTCTTGCGTCTCCATGTAAATCAATTCTAGATCAGTGTCTGTATCCATTAGCTTATTGGGCATTTCCAGCGGAACATTGACAGAAAGCATCGGTAGTTATTGCTTTTAAGACTCGTGCAACAAGGGAATCTGATCGAAAAATGGCAATAAATATATTGGACTAAGACAAATGCATCGATTTGACTGATTATTTTGGTATTATGGGTAAAATCTACGTTAAACTTTGGCTCCGAGATTTCATATATCTATGACTGTCTGTCTGTCTGTCTGTCTGTCTGTATGTATGTATGTATGTATGTATGTATGTATGTGTATGCATGCATATATGTAAGTATATATGCATGCATGCATGCATGTATGTATGTATGTATGTATGTATGTATGTATGTACGTATGTTTATTTGCATTGCATTTGTTTTAATAGAGTATTCTTATTTATGCAAAAGGTCCGATTGTTACGACTGTCTCTTGGTATTCTTTAGTCACAAGTGTACTTAGTCACACGTGTATTTAATCACGGAAGTATTCAGTCACAAGTGTATTTAATCACACGAGTATTTAGTCAACGTGTATTTAGTCACACATGCATGCTTGCAATGTATTTTAATATGAATGCATATCATGCTTTGGTTATTATTCAATTACATGAGTTTATTTACGATCATGTATTGTTTCTTATTTCTGAACTAGACTATAATCATATTTGATTCCTAAGATGACATCGGACACATGTAAGGCAGCATGGTAAAGGCATTGGAGAGTCTTAAGTCATGGTTGATGGGTGGGTGGGGGTGGGTGGGGTGGAGGAATCATGTAAAACTTCACATCTGTATGCCTGCAGATAAAATGCAATTAGATTCTCAGTTGACGCCAGGTAACATTGAAAGACGATCATGAGGCCCACATAGCAGTCTCAGCTGACGCCAGGTAACATTGAAAGACGATCATGAGGCCCACATAGCAGTCTCAGTTGACATCAGGTAACATTGGAAGACGATTATGAGGCCCACAGCTTCAGTGGCTCAGCGTTTAACGTGCTGGTCACGTGACCGAAATGGTTCAAATCCTACCACTGCAACAGACAAAGTTGGCTACCCTGTTTCCTCGATGGGCAAAGCACTTTACTCCAGTCATCTGAATTCAAAACAACCTACTCCTGTTTCTGTGCCGTAAACGCTAAACCAAACCACTTCCATTAAGCCTATATTTTGCAAAGTACGTAAAGATCTTACCCTAGCAAGATAAATGGGTTCATTTCGGATAGATTTGAAACATAAATATAAAGCGTGAGAAACGGCGAAACCATATTTTGATAGAAGAGAACCTGTGTCTTTTTAATAAATCAATGTCGAACCTATCCTGAAAGTGTTTCTATCTGTAATTAGCATAAATGCCTGAATAAATTCATCGTACATACCAAATTATAGGGCTCAAACTGACGATGCGCTTCATTTGAGAACTGAAATTCCAGTATAATTATAGTGTAACCTTTTACGCCTGAAATGCTACTGCATTTTATTATGTATTGAAAACCGTTAATGAAAGTTAGGTTAAAACTGTATCGTAAGTGACCCAGTAAATTGATTTCATTCCATGATAGGCTAATACAACTTGAGTTTGTATTTTACAAATTGTCTCCGAAAAGAAGTGTGCTAAATGTGAAGATTTGTTGCTAATATTCTCATGAAAAAATGTGGCATGATAGCGTATGCTAAGTATAGAGGGGTGTGTGGGGGGGGTGTGTGTGGGGGTGCACATATATATATATATATATATAAATAGACATTTATATATGTATATATGCAAATAAATGAATGTGTATGTTATTGATATAACTTTAATTAAAACATACAATAATGGCACCAAATCTTTACATATAGTCATTTCTTGTCAAAGACAACAAAAAGGCGATGAACTGGTCGAATCACATTCACGGTATTCGAAAGATGTCCGATTTTTTCCACTGCAAATAAATACTTTGGCTTCAGCCTACATCCCACTAGTGGTATTTTCGTTATAGTCTGACATAGCATACGAGAGATTGGTGGCAGCGATGAATATACGATTCCAGCTATCACATTAAACCTACCCCACCCCAAAATAAAAAATAAAGTAATAATAAAATAAAATTCAAACACTAACTGTATCTAGCACATTCAATAATTGTGTTGCGGTACATTCTAGTGTCTCTGACTGCGTGACTGTGAGAGAGTATGACTGAAATGTTCTTCATTGCAAAATTAGATCAAAGACTTATAATGGGAAAACACGTGACGCAAGTGTTTAGTACTTCCCATTGATAACATACAATATCCAATAGTCACACTTGTATCAGGATGAGACCGAGTGAGATTGGATCTAGCGTTGTAACACTTGTAACAGGATGAGACCGAGTGGGATTGGATCTAGCGATGTAACACTTGTAACAGGATGAGACCGAGTGGGACTTGTTCTAGCAAAGACACATAGCATAAGCACATGAATGAGATGTTTATTTAAATGCAGATTGATGATGACATGATTTCTAACATCCTAGCTCATACCCTTACTTCCACCTCTTATAATCAACTAGTGTACAAAATTCAACAACGGCTATAAAAAATGCCATCGGGCCATAATGGATACAATAAAAGGATTGATTTTCAACAGATAAAATCACACATTATATCGTTTGTCGACGTACAAGATCAATGTATGGATCCATCAACAAATATGATCAACGCATTGTCCATTAACAAGCATGGTGGTGCATTAGAGACGACGTGGTCATCTTGTGGATCTAGTTTGTCAAGAATACTTCCACCTTTCCCGACAGATGGTTAATTTAAAGATTCATCGGACCCACCACACCCCCATGCCGCATATGGGTTGGAATTTAATGTCTAACGAAGTCAGTTCATGCGCACGCGTGTTATTTATATCACTGTGTTCGTTCTTAAACGTTTCTCACATATTACACGGCCCAGTTATTGTACTTGTAGCTGTTACGGCAGTCGAAGAACTCATGGGACTTTGACCGCTCACATTGATTTAACCAATTTGGTCCCTGGAACCAAAGTCACAATTGACCATAGTATTAGAGTCACACAGTCCCACTGAGTTCGACGAAGTCGCTACACTTTAAATTCTCTCATACGAACGACTGTACGAAGTGATGATGATGATGATGATGATGATGATTATTATTATTATTATTATTATGATTATTATTATTATTATCTAGTTCCTGCGAGGATCTGTCTCCGACAAAAATAATGTATTGGATTATTAAGAATATATCTTTGGGAAAGATAATCAGCTCCTATTTACGGTCTGTAAATTCCATTCTACCAGCGAACCGTCACCTTTGATAGCATACTAGATAAAATAAAGGCACCAAGTTTAATACAACAGCTTACCCTACCGATAAAAGGCAACATGAAAGAGACATTTTCCAGATATAATTGTAATTTACCATGCATGCCACATAACCAAAGAGATAACGATATTCCCGTTTGGATGGGTAGATATTTTAATGTCAAAGGTAACTTTGTCCACTTTTCGAAACTTTCATCCTCAAGACAAAGAGCCCATTGAATGGTGATCAAGGCTTCTTGACATTTAAATAAATAAAGAAATCCAAACCAAGTAACGGGGCCCCTAGTGGCCGAATGGTCTAAGCGCTCACCGTTACGGATCATTCCCATCTCAACTCTATCTGTGTGAGTTCGAGTCTCGGATTCGGCCAATGTGGGTATGTGAGAGAGCTTGCCAGTAGCTTCTCGTGGGTCGGTGGTTCTATTCCGGGGTTTTGCCCGGTTCTTCCTCCACCATTTATACTGGCCGCCATGTATAACCTATCTTGTGCTGAAAACTAGCGTTAAACCCTACAACAACAACAACCAAACCAAAAAATAACAACAACAACAACAACAACAAAAAACAACGAACAAACAAAACAAAAAAAAAAAGAAAAATAACCCAAAACAAAAGAAACTGTCTCAAACTAGAACAAAGACTTACAAATATCGTACTAACAGCTGCCTCGCTTGGCGCTCAGCATTAAGAGGTTAGTGTTAGGACTGGTCGACCTGGTGTCAAGATAATGTGACTGGGTGGGACATCATGCTACATGTCCGCGGCATGATGCCTCAGTGCTAGACATCACTATAAACTGCCACACTGCGGACATCGTAGCGATATGACTGAAAAATTGTTAAAAGCTACGTTAAAAATCCAAATAACACACACACACACACACACACACACACACACACACACACACTCAAACTAGAACGTTCTCAAATGCGTTTCTAAAACAATATATAATTGGCACATATAATATCCATTACAGAAAACAAAAACACTAGGAAATATTAGATTGCCAAAATTCAAAGCAAAGACCATAAAAATATACATTTTTAAAATTGGTCTAAATTACAAAATATCAGTAATATACTTTGTGCCTCGATTTATATGCATTAGAAATATAAATATTTTCGATTCACATATATACGATGTTGCGGAAAATCTGCAACCTTAAACCTATCGTTTTCTATTTAAGTATTGTATTTATAATATTAATCTTTGTAATTCAAGTTGGATCTTGATTCCCCCCCCCCCCCTTTAAAAATACTCTTGAAATTGCCGATAAATAGCATGAAGGACGACGGCTGAGTTAAGGAGGAAGTTTAATCTATTTTCCGGACTTGTACAAATTGACAACTGATTGGATGGCTCCATCAATTATGTGTTTTCCTAGTGTAATCGGCTTATTCAGACCCTTGCCCACTACTTAGGCAATCTCCTCGAATCCTGGAGAACTTGACAGCTGTCTCATACATCAAAGAACAAATTAAGCTTGAAGGTATATACAATAAAACCATTAGCAGAGTGTTTATAGAGAAATAATCAAATGTGGCGAATATAAATGTTGGAGTATGCTATTATCTTTCGGCTTCCGTTATCTAGGCAGATTTCTTTCAGAAATATAAGATGTTGTACCTTGATATTAAAACATCTAGAGTGTGTCCGATCTCACAGCCATCATCATCATTTATATGCAACTTAGCATTTACATGTGTCTCTAACACATACAGTAGTTGTCACGTCTCTATACCATCAAGAAGGATTTAGGGGCTTCTTACGCTTAGACTTGGTATATTTCTTAGACATCCGGACGTGTCTCTGAACCATCTCAAAGCATCATCCAGAACTTATAGGGTATTTATCATTGACTCTGGACAAGTGATTCAAAATCATAATTCAAGACATCTATTTATATCAGAAGCGGGATGTTAACAATGTAGTTATTAGCATCCCGGCTATATGTCTTTGCAATGGGAAAGCCGTAGAAAAAGCTTTGTGTAAACAAGGTATGAACCCGTCTAACCAGGAAGGAACTATTTGTGGCATTGGTATTTGAATTGTTTCTTTTCAATAAATCAAATTTTAAGCTCGTGAATACAAGATGTTCTTCACTGTGATTTTAAGAGACCGATATCTAATGAAATAGATAGAGAAAAGGATGAATGAGTAGATACGAGTATTAAGTTGACAATTCATTAGTGGCAAGTTATGGTTTTCATACGTTACAAAGATATTGGTTGGAGTCACTCTTAACACGTTGGTGGGTATATTATACCAGAGAAGTTGGAGGTAAATGCATTTTCCAAGGACACGAGGAGGCAACCTACTCGGGCTGGCCTGAGGGTGGAGGTGTGTGGTGTTGATGGAGTGTTTTGAGCCCATGGGTTATCAGTCCAATGCTCCACCAAAAACAGATGCAGTTACAAGTCTTCGCTAAATTCTCGATCCGGTTAGAAAAATGTTAAAGTATAGAATATTTCCCGATATATGTCGATTCCCTCTCAGTTCAAGCTGAAGAGGAATACTGGTTCTGTCACATTGCTTCTGGTTCGTATTCCAGAGATCCAGCTTATTTTATAGTAAACATATTTTGCTCAAGTAATCATTTTTTTTTTTTCGAGCGCACATACACATGTTTGCAAACGACAAACCGTGTATGATCGTTACTTTTACATGATCCAGTTCGAAGTACACTACTGTACATACTATCTACTTAAACTAAGTTCTAAAAGGACAAACATTCGTAATAAAGGAATACGTGCAATTCTGATGTTTGAGATCATTTGACGTCATACAAATAAACGCTCACTACCAGCTTAAGCCGCCTCAAAAGTGAGAAAATATTTTTACGTACCCATCATCGTGAAAACGGGGTATTTTGTGCAGTTTTCATATTCTATTTTTAGAAATATCAAGTTAAGCAGTTTTGTTTGGATACTATGGTTTCAAAGAACGGAAACAAAATGACTTTGCGTCGGTCAGTACCTACAGCTGATTCCCTTAATAGTGAACTGGTATTTTGTATTGAACGTGTCTCAGTGTGAATAGGTGTTGCTTTCTGTTGGATTTTTTAAAATTTCATATAGCCCTGTTTTAAGCTGGCACATAGTATTTAACATACATAAAACGTGCTAAATTGCGTTCACTACGTGAAAATTATGCATCATATTTGACGTAATACTGGTATTAACACGTTCCTTAATCAGCGCGTACCCCTGAGATAAAATAACCGTATGTAAGCAACTGTCTCCATCATACTATTGCTTTGAGTAAGGAACGTGATTTCTAAAATCGTCCTAGAACATCATGATTTTCTAAGGACCTATCACCGTGGATAAATGGGTTAAACCAGTCTCAGAGACGGATATTACATTTATATGTTATCTTTTGTTATTTATTTTGTGTGTGGGAGTGACCATAACGCAGAGAACCTCAAGAGAGAGGAAAGTTTCCAAGCGTGACAAAAAGTACTAACGCATCAAGTATGTACATATACTTGACATTTTTTATATGACGTTGTTGGTGTGAGCTTTGATAATTAGTATTAATCTCGTGAAATTTACCAAGATTATAAGTTTTAAACAAACAGTGCAGGTATTACGTTGTACATGGTAGATGCTTGTATGAAGTCTCTACAATAAATGCATCTGTTCTCTATATCTGGTAAGACTACTAATCCAAATTATAATTATCCGATTTCATGGGATGTTGAACCTTACGATGTCGACCATGCGAAGCGGGAATTAATGCACAATGGGTGTTTGTTCCATTTATATTATTTACTCTTTGCCATGATCAATATATTCCCAGAGCAGTAGAGTTGCCTTCGTGACGGGGAATATCCTAGAGCAGTAGTTTGCCTTTGTGACCGGACATGTCCAAGAACTGTAGATTTGCCTTCGTGACGGGACATATATATTGCATTAAATTTAGTATGAATAAAAATTAAATGGACCAGATGATAGGAGCAGCCTTAGGTAAGGATTCTGCCTATTAGACACAATGTTTAAATTTCAGTGTGAATGGATTATATCGCATTCTTTTAACCAGGTTTACTTCATATGATCATCGATATATTATACTTAAGTCTCAAAAGAAGACATTATGCATTTGTATTGTATGTAAATTTAATATGGCATGGTTGTTCTGGTGTTCAATACTTATGTTCAATCCGTGTTGGCGCAACGCACACCCAGACCAGAGCTATTTAGTCATTTTTTAAAGTCCGCTTCTATGTTCCTCGATGCATCAGATTGAACGTTACAAACAGCTAATTGCTAAGAATTCCATTCAGTGTAGAGCTGAACATTTGGAAGCGCAACAGAGGGCTATGTAATAAATACAAAACGACATTCCTGTTTTATTCTGAATCATCCACAAGAACTCGATTGATATCGTGTATGAATCCATCTTGACCTGACGGACTCAACGTATCCCAATAACATGTCAATGCTGTACTGTCTTAAAGATACATGTAGTTTTGTGTATTGAATTTCGTTTGTTTCCTCCACTGAGTAGTATCTACAGCATACGACTAGATAAGTACTTAGTAAATAATATTTCCTTACGATAAAAACATACACATGAAAATAAATATTTGCATAAATAAACAAATTGTTTCTGTTGTTTCGCAAATAGAATATATTTCTCGGGGCATAGTAGGTAATCTTAACAAACAGCTTGAATTGATACATGAAGTGGTCAGGTACTTTATGAAAACCACATTGATAAATGACAATGAAGTAATCTTCCATTCTGTGCACAGATTTCTTCGTGTAAAAGACAACACGCGATATGTCAGCTTGATCAATTGCGAACGTGACTTGGACACTAGCTGCGAGGAAGGTGGAGATGGCTAGAGCTACGGGTCACGCTATTGCCTGTTGGGTCTGTAAAGAAAGGCCAAATTTCTTGACATGCATACAATATGCCCACCCTGTGGCTCTGACCCCAATGAAAAGTTGAACAAATAAAGACAGTCAATTTTTGGTATATAATATTTATTAAATGGAATATAGAACTTAAGGTCTCTTGCACTATTATAATATCTTATTCTAACCTGATATGCATTTGATTCTTTCAATGGTGGGACTCCTTCCTATTTGTATAAATCAAATAAAGACATTTTAGCCTTTACATTATCTCAGTCGTATTCTTTTATTTTAATTCATTTTACTAGGTGTTTCAAATATTGCTTTGCTCTTTGTTATGAATGTTTGATACATATCATCGGCGTACCACATGATGTACTTGGTCAAACCTACCGATGGCTACTATATAAAGAAATTTAAAGGTATGCTAAAAAAAATTGTAAATCAATAACACTTTCAGATATTCTGTTATTTCTTCTTCTGGAACTGTCTTTCATTTCCTTAATGCCCTGTAACTCTGGTCGTGATACTGCCTTTTTCATTTACATGTATTTCATTTCTAAATAATTAAGCTTTATAAATAATATTATCAAGATATTAACTTCATGATATATGTAACAGACATCTTTCACTTAACAATGTTTAAATATGACTTTGAAAACTGATGACGGATCAGCCCTATTAAATTCATTGCGGACATATTTTAGAATTAGTTTTTATTATTGGTGTAACTGACTTTTCGTCTTTTCAACTTATTAAACATTGATACATTGATGGATAACAAATGGCTTACGCTGGACTGCGTTCATACCCAATATTGTTTGGATGCATGGTCCCATTATCAGCTAGTATTGCAGAGACCACGTGCGCTGCACAATGTATGTATGTATGTGTGTATATATATATATATATATATATATATAT
>JAECUM010023285.1:0-43549 GCA_016617855.1 Megalonaias nervosa | reverse complement strand
TATATATATATATATATATATATATATTCTTCAGATAGTAGACATTGAAAGGGGGAATCTCAGCAGAGAACAATATTCACACACAGAGAAGGCACATATTTAGATCCGATACAATCAACAGACTAATGCTTATACAACTAGGGGCAACATTTTTATTTTAATAGAGATCGAGCAGTGTGGAGCAGGCAGAAAGAGGGATACTAAAGTGTTTGGTACATATTGAAAAATGGCTGTTTCTTCCTCCCTCTCATTTTCTCTACACCCCCGCCCCCTTCACAAGGAGGGAGGTTTCCTCCCTCTTACATGAAGCCCAGACAGCATCTCTGCTTCCAATTCGGCCGCATCCCATGTTAAGGAACTAACTGAAATGAGGGATCTTGTCCAGCAGCTATTACGTGAAGTGAAGGTACTTAAGCAGCAGGCAGCATCTCGTTCATCCAAACGACCAGCAAAATGATAGGCATCAAAACAGGGCTCCATACACACATGCAAACAACACTGATGAATATAAGAGACCCAGTATGCTGGCGCTGCGGGCATATCGGTGACATTGTTCCTGGTTGTCGTGTTCGATTAGACCATTCTTAAACTTCGAGAGGCCTATGGCTTGGGGCAAGCAGTAGGCTCTGGAAGAGGTTGCCCCAATAAGGTTAAATGAACTGACACGATAGAGCAGGTAAGACAAGCTAACGAGGTTTATGTTGTCATTAATGATATTATAATACATGCACTGGCGGACACTGGATCGATTGTATCAACAGTGAGTCAAGCATTCTACGACAAGCATTTGAAGACGATACCAATTGACCCAATTACAGACCTTTTGAATGTTGACTGCGAATGGAGAGAAGTTACCGTAAAACGGTTACATAATAGTTGAGATAGCCAGTAATATTGTGCTAAATATTGAAAGACAACTTTGTCTAATGCTGTCGTGCCAGACAGCAACTACTTTAATCTAGTATTGCTAGAACAAACTACCTTATGCATGCCATGGAGGAATGCAAAGGCCATTATGTGGTAAGATTTATACAGACAGCTCAACTGCCAACCCTGTGGTATTTGACGTTTAGGTGTTTGACTTTGCAAGAAAGGAATTTAAAAAATAAGCTTTTGTTTAGGTGTTTTGCAGAGCACGGAGTCACATGATATCATCGTTGAAATCAATAGCAATGTGACGTTGCAAACATTCGTTGCTAAGGAGGTACCATATCAAGCACAGCGTGCTTTGCTTCAGGCTCCACTGATGTCCACAGTGAATGAAGACAGACATTTTTCCAAGTCTGGTGATTGACAACTACAGAAGGAATTGTCTGACTAAATTTCATGTGTCATATGCGGTTGCAAGAACAATCAGTATTCCGCCAAGAGCTACTTTGTGTGAGTTGCAAACAGTGTATGTGGCGGGTATTCTAGGAGAAGATGCGGTTGGAGGGGAGAGAGTTGATGACATTGTCAGTCTACTGGATATCATTTTGGATACCATGTCCAGAGATGATCAAAAAAGAGGAATATATCTCAGGAAATTAGAAGTTATCTCTTCAAAACATGAGATAGATCTGAGATTTATGGCAGCTGTAAAGCGTCGCAATAATCTGATTTACAAAACACCGTTTAAACAAAGATACAATCTGATACCCCCTGCCCTGTGCAGTGAGGTTAAACGATCACCTTCACCAGTTACTTGCCAGCGGAGTGATTTCTATATCACATAGTCCTTGAGTGAACAATGTTGGTTAGTGAGGAAGGAGGGTGGAAAACTTTGCCGTGAGTTGATTTTCTGCAGTTGAATAAGATGACAATCAAGGATTCCTATGTATTGTCCAGGGCTGAAGATATCCCAGACTGTTTGGCTGGATCTCAATATTTGATGGTACTGGATATGAAGTCGGGGTATGATCAAATTGATTTATATGAATCTCATAAAGCGAGTACAGCCTTTACAGTGGGTCCACTGCGATTCTACGAGGTTTAAAGACTACCCATGGGACTATGCGCTGCACCAACTACGTACCAGAGATTAACGGAAGAGTGCCTAGGAGATATGCATCTGACCATCTGTGTGATCTATCTAGATGATATCGTCATTTTCAGGAGAACATTTAAAAAACAATTTTTAAAACAAAATCTGGACAATGTCTTAACAAGATTTAGGGAGTGTGGTTTGAAGTTATCCCCAAAGAAGTGCAAATTGTTCAAGGAAGGCATCATTTATGTCGGCCATGTTTTATCAGAGGCCGGGGTTGGGGCCAGCCAAGATTGAAAAGATCTTAAATTGGCCAGCTCCATACATCTCTAAGGAAGTGAAACAATTCCTTTGATTTGCTGGCTATTACCGCAAGTTTGTGAAGAATTTCTCAAAGATAACCCGACCATTATTGGAATTGATGCCCAAAACTCGTATAAAGCTGGTAAGCATCAAAGGAAAGTTCAACTCAGACGATGAATGTGGGGAACTGAACAGAAGGAAGCCTTTCAGCTTCGCCGCCTGTTCTGGCCACGTTGACATTGTGCAACCTTCTGAGCTGCACACAGATGCCTGCCAACATGGCCTCGGTGCTGTTCTATCCAAGATGGTATCAAGCGAGTGATCAGCTTTGCCTGCAGACGGTTAACAAAAGTAAGCAAAATTATTCAGCGCATCGACTGAAGTTCCTGGCTTTAATGTGATCAATCACAGAAAATTCAAAGACTACCTTTATGGATAGTATGATGTACAATGACAGAAATTCGTTCAATACATTTTTACATCAGCCAATCTTGATGCAATTGGTTGACAGCTCTAGCCGCTTACAATGTTGACACCGTTTACAAAGCAGGATCCAAGAAGAAAATAAAGAAGAGAGTAACTAGTGAATAGAAAAAGAAATAGTTTCCTTAGTAATTTCAAGATAACATATCAATATTTACATATAAAGCTATTAACATTTCTACAAAAAAAAAAACAAACAAGTATGTCAGCTTGAATATACAACCATACACATGTACAAAAACATTCATATACACATACATACACATTTATATCTTCACACATACATATGCATATACTTGCATATCTCCTGCATACACATACGAAAAAGAGAGTCAAAGAAAAAGGGCTCTTTCTCAGAGTTAACACTTCATTCCATGATCATATTATTCCCCGTTCATAGCCACTACTCTGTTTCCCTATAATAGATGTTTTCACATGATTCCATTTGGTAAATAACTTTTGTACTTTTAGACCCCCCAGGTCAGACTTAATAGCTTTAAATTTAAAATGAAATATCAAATCAAATCAAAGTAGAACTCTTGCAGGTTTGGTTTTTAGTTTTGAAATTTCGATCTAAACATAATACATTCTGCTAGTTATAATATTAGAATTACAAAATTTGACTGACAAGACTCATTTAAATTTCCAAATAAAAATAAGATTTTCAGAAATCTCTAAATTCACTCCAATCTCAGTTCTATAAAAATGGAAAACCTGACCCCAAAAATGTTTCACAACAACACAGTTGCAGAATGAAGGTTTCATCGTTTCTTCCTTGCTATTACAGAAAGAACGCCCTTTATCAGCTACAAAACCAATTTTAAATAAAAACATGCTTGTACTCAGCATGTTATGGTTAATTCTAAACTGGAGCCACCATCATATTGTATCCAAAGTACTTTTACACGGAAGAGAATATACTTTATTCCTCCAATGGAATGTTGAATTAGATAAAATAAAAGTTTCTTGAGCTTTGGAACACTGTATTAATTACTTTATTAAAATGTTATATAACTCCCCCCCCGTCTCTCTCTCTCTCTCTCTCTCTCTCTCTCTCTCTCTCTCTCTCTCTCTCTCTCTCTCTCTCCTTTACGATTCATGAGTAGAACTTCAATATTCTTCGGGAATAAAGGGTACAGATTTTTTTCTCATGATGCAAATTTAATCTTTTTAAATATTGTTGGATTTCACTTATAATACCATACTATTGTGTAATATGGGGTCAAAAATCATTTAGATCATAAAACCCTTTATTTGTATTGTATTAACCTTGCTCATCCAAGAAATGGTATATACTTTTTATCCCCCTTCTACTGACACCATCAGTACAAAACTGGTCTGTTGTTAATCGCTATGTTTATATTTTTACTGACACCCTCCTGTGAAATTTCAAGGAAGTTTCTATCTTTTTCTATAATCATAAATTTTGCCCATACAAGAAGAACATCCTTCCAAAACGATTTTTTAATATCTTTGGATAGTCTCGATATTTTGCTAATCATTTAATTTAAAAAAAAAATAAAATGTAATAGGGCCAATAGTATTTAATAAGAAAGTAGTCTTTTATATTTTGCCATTTAGAATGATTAGTCAGCAAATGCTTTAGCCAAGACATTTTTTAAAGATTGGATAAAAGATGCTAAATGTTTCATGCGCAATCCACTTTCTTCTATCTTATTAATAAAGTGTTATTCTACTTATTTTATCAAGACCATTGTTCAAATTAAACAACATTTTTTTCGATTCGTTTTAGAACACTTGCTGTTGGAATTGGTAACATTAAGAATAAATGTATCCGTATAGATAAGTTGATTTTAGAACAACAATTTCACATATATTGTTAATTTTCTTCAATTACATTCCCCTAACAGTTTTTGTAGTTTGAAGCTTGTTTTCAAAATTCATTTCCACAGTGTCAACTGTATTCACGGATAACACAACTCTTATTAAAGAGAAATTTGAAACCAAAATAAAACCTAAATTTGTACACATTTGTGTCTGTAAAATCTATAAGGCCCCTATTTTTATAACTTTTGTTTTATTGATATTCACTTTTACTCCCGACATTGATGTAAATGCGTCTAATGTTTCTACCGATGCATACAAAGAGTTTGCTGATCCATCTAAAATGAACGATTCATCAGCATAATGTGTCCGTTTATTTTCATATCCATTTATGCATATGCCTTTATTATCATTATTATTCCGAACGAAAATGCCTCAAATTTCTGCTACTAATTAAAACAAATAAGGAGAGAGTGAATCTCCTTGACCAGAACCACGTCCAGTATTTAAAAAAAAAAAACCTGCGATGCAAATCCATTTTGGATCACACATACCTTTGGATTTCAACATGTAAACTTATACCTTTCATGATATTCTCTCTTAAAGCATATAGTATCATATATCAGTCTGACTACTTCTCCCATATACCTACCTTTCAAAAAGCCTTTTTGACTTTCGTATATTAAATTTTGGCAAATATTTTTTTTTTATCCTGCTAACTATAATTGATGAGGCTATTTTGTGGTAAATATTTAACAAAGTAATAGGTCTCCAATTTTTCAAAATTTCCCTGCATTTTTTTTTCCCCTTTGGAAATAATGTGATAATTCCTTCTTCTGTGTTACAAATAAATCACTTTCTTGAGTCCGTGGTTTATTGAATTTATCAAAAACTGACCAGATCCTTCCAGAAGAATTTGTAAAATTAAATAGTGAATCCATCACATCCTGGACATTTAACATTACTTATTTTCTTTTGGCATTTTGAAGCTTCCGAAAGAGTTATTTCACTCTCTAATTGTTTTGATTCACCGTGAGTCAGCTTAGGAATCTCAAATCTTCTCAGTATTCCATCCAGTTTTATTTGATATATTACTATCTTGTTTACTAAATAATGTGTCATCAAACTTTCTCACCTCATACAAAATTTTTAACTGATCAGTGATTATTTACTCCGACTCTTCTACTAGTTTTGTTATTGTTTTGTTCATATAATGTCTATTTTCCAAACTACAAAAATATTTTGTCGTTTTTTCTCCTTCTTCTATCAATTTACTTTTTGATCGAACACTCATTCCTTTTACTTTTTTCTTTTCTTATTTCTTCAAGCCGAATTTTCAAACGTTCAAGTACCTCCGAACCCAATATTTTAAAATTTGTTTTTAATACATTTTCCAAATGTTCAGTTTCTTTCAACTATCCTTTTTCTTCTTTTTCTTTTCCTTTTTGCATAAGAAAAATGAAGAATATTTGACTGTGAGGGAGCGGATTTCTAACAAAAGAATTTCGAAGCATAAATTGATCATCGATATTATCATTATTCTTCTTCTTCTTCTTCTTCTTCTTCTTATTATTATTATTATTATTATTATTATTATTATTATTGTTGTTGTTGTTTTTGTTGTTGTTGTTGTTCTTCTTCTTCTTTTTGTTACTAGTAGTAGTAGTAGTAGTAGTAGTAGTAGTAGAAGTAGTAGGAGTGTACAGTAACTTTATTTCGTCTAATTTCTTATTTACCTTTTCTGTGTATATTTTGTCTTTTAGCAACGAGTCATTGAATTTCCAAAAGCTTAGCCCTTTTTTCATTTGTGTGATTTGAAAGGTGGGCGATATATGGGAATGGTCGACTTATAACTGGGAGATATGTGTGTATTCTTAATATCCATAACACTTAAACTCTCTTCGTTTATCAAGAAAAAGTCTAAACGTGCCATTTTAAACGGATTTTTTTTCTTCTGAATCCAAGTATATTGTTTAATATCAAGGTTATGAAGTCTCCATGGATCGCAGAGATGCAATTCTTTTTTCAGGTCTAGCACTCTGCCCCTTGCTTTCGGATTATTTAATCTTCTATAATTACATACATCTATATCGCATTCTTGAACTACAAATAATGTTTGAGCACCACTCGGCCACATATTCACCACTCATTCATTGGAGGTCGTTTGCATTGATTTACTGACTCTTGAGATATCAGATCTGAGGCTCTACTTAATGATTTTATGGTGCATTACGTTATGCCCCAGGGTCTTTATTCCGTCCAGGACCCAATCTTTAAAAGTAACGTCATCAAGGAATTATGTCAAGTTACTGACATCAAGAAGTCTGGCACGACACCCAAGCAGTTAATGAACCAGACTGGCTAACAAACTTTGAGTCCTCCAGTCATTGCACACGGAACGAATTTTAACAGAACAGTATGCCTGAAACAATTTCAAAAGCCGTAATTTCAGTTATGGGAGACAGCCGAAAATGACGAGGACATTATTTAAATCTGTGGTTGTAAGTGTGTAGCAGGATCCAATAATTTAGCATTAGATTTAAAAGTCATGTCTCAATTAGGTAGAATTAAATGCTTTTGTCGTTTTATGTAATATTCATTTGTAGTTGTGTAATAAAGTTACTAGTTAAAAGTATTGTGTTGTTCTTTTTATTTTGTACACAATTAGGTAGCCTTATGCCAGGGTTAACTTACCAAGTTGTTTTGTTTTCTCTCAGGGCAATTAGGCTACCCTGATTACTGTTCATGCTGTTTTGTTCGAATTATAGGTCAAGCCATAAACAACTTTCCAGTTGGTCAGTTTTGAAAAATGTTAGTATATTTTGTTCATGCATTCATCACTTCATGATAAATTTATTCTTTTCTGAAGCGTTTTGGTTGTAGGATTTTTTTTGAGACATGGATTGTAGTGAGATGTAAGTTTGGTGATTTGTTTGAAGGTGATACATGAAATGTGTTTCCCGTATGATAAGGGTAAAAAAATGTCTTTATGACTGTTCTTTTTACATTCTGCACAACCTCCTGCACAATAAACTCATTTTAACCGCTGGATTGATTTACCTGTTTATATGAACACGTGATTAGTCTTTTATCGATTCTTTGTTTAGAGTCGACGGAAAGAACGAATTTGATATGACCTAGGAATATGATTAGCGCGCCTGGCCGACACGTATTAATGCACGATCTCAAATGTGTTCTTTCCCCGATTAGGAACAAAATACAGATGAAGTTTTGTATTTATTACATCCTACTTCCTTTAAGATTGTTTTGTCTCACTATATACATGGAGCTCAAAACAATTTTGTATTTTACAAGTTTCATTTGGTGCAGCTAACAATATAGATGCATGGATATAAGTGAAAACACGTAATTACATTAAACAGTTTCGCGTGATTTGCCATCGGGAACACTATTAATTGAAGAGACAGCCATACTTTATCTCCATATTTGTCCCTCGTTATTTACAGTTGTATCAAGAATGAATTATTTCATGTTATATGCGTGAGGGGACGAATCTAGTGCAAACACACATTCATCCTCGACGTACAGTAGTATGATAATAGCGGGTTTGTATTTTTTCTGATCTAGCTTAAAGCCTTATACCGCATGATTTGCCCTAATATCAAGCGCACGGGCCCATGCGTGAAAGTTACCCACATGTGCCCATGCAAGATGAAAGTTATGTGAATTATAGGACTTCAGAACTAGATAAGTAACCAACAAAACGTTATTATCATACTACCTTTTATGTTTTAAAAGGAAATTGCTCGACTTTTACTGCCTGAAGTCCAATACACCCCGGTTTCGTATCTGTGCTCGGAGCTGCCGATGGTTTTCCATATCCGCCAATACAGTCTCGAATTCAGCCATGGTAATCGTTTTATCCGCAAGGGCCATCGAGTGCATCTTGGTAATTGTATTGAGACTGCTTTGTATCGCCGCGAGAAGTTCTGAATCGACACGTATTCGCAAATGTAGTTGTGACAAGATTATTTTGTCAGTGCCGCATGTCATACCGGTTGCTATTGATATGGCTCTTGCAATAATTCCAATTAGTGTGCCTATAATAGTTAATACTGTTGTGATTCCAACCACACCAACACCAACGGTGGTTTCCGCGGCGATTCCTCAAATAGCATCTACGACTACATACATACGTTTGTATTTTACGCCTAGCGCAGTTTTCTTGGTAATGTCATTTCGCAGTTTTTCTTCAGTTTCCCTCATTTTCTTGCGTTGATAACATTGAGGGTCTCTCATAGTTCTTCGATTAATTATGTGACCCTCTGCAAACTCATCACATCCAAGCCAACATTCACACGCACATGCACTTATAACGAAATATTCCATTTTACTGTTATAACTGTCATACAAGTATACAAAATCTCTGCCTGAAGAATATTTACGACTCCGGCGATTGTGCACTCTGGGGGCCTAACATCACGTTCATATAGAAACAAGCCAATTACGCAGTTGAATGGTATCTGAAACAATCTTTCTTGTCTTCGTCCAAACACTGTTACACGGACAAGTAAGTCCTTGTTGAATAACAGTCTTCTTTGATGAGTAAATATTGGTGAAACATAATCAACGGGGAATGCAACCTGGGTTGATTTGTCTGTGAATTCTACTTCTTCATAGTAGAAACAATCCCTGGGTGTTTTCATTCATAACTTTGCATTCCCCAATTGAGCGTTTTAACGTGTTAATACAATGATGCCAAGCTGACTTCTAGCTGGTATTAGCAGATTAAGGTGGTCCCAACTGTTGATTTCTAGTTGACTTTTATCAGGGTTATATTTCAGTATATGCGAGGGTTGGTTAAGGCTGTTCTTATTCAGATATGCATCAACAAGTGGAACATAATCTCAATTAATGTTGGCATCAGAATCCGTCACTTATATGTAATAGTGAATCTAAATTTAAACACATACGGTTAATAACACTTCATTCGAATTTATCCCATATATCATTGTTCTTTCACCCTTATTAATCTTAAACGAGTTTGCAACCAAATATTTTTTAAATGAGTTGTCATCAAAACCTGATATAAGTATAGAATTTCGTTGGTTGAATATTTTAGCTTCAAGAGGATCTCCTGTCAATGGGTACATTTATTGTGCTAATTGAATAGTGATAGACCCCGATGTAGTAGTCGACGACGACACAATAAAGAAATTATATCCGGATCTATCAGCAACAAGACTAAAATAACCACTGGGATGAAATCTATCAATTTGTACATATGGTACAATAAATATTTCAGACTGTACCCAGTCAACCATACTTTTGCTTTATATGTCAATTTAGTGTTGCCTGCCACGACCATGATATCACTTTTATATCCACGTATTGTTTTGTCGCATTATCATCATGATCATTGATGGGTTCTTGCATCATTCGAATTTCGGTTTTCATTCACTCATTTTAATTGCCAGACTTTTTAACTTTAACATCGTCTTGCAGCTTGGTAACAATACCTTGAATGTCTACGTTGGATGTTCTCAGTTTCCAGTTTGCTCTTTAAAAATCACAAACTCTCCTAGGTCTATGTCAATAACAATCCGGCTGGTTAACGCAGTCAAATCGGTGTTTGTGGCAAACCTGGTCGGATCCACAACGGCGCGTCAGCGGTTGATCTTTCGTAGATGTTAATAGGCATTTCGTCTACTACTAGGCGCATTTTCTAAGTGACAAGGTAAGATCAACAAGCACTAGTGTTTTGGTGAACACTCGAGTACATAGAGCGCTTTAATAACAAGATGACCACGAATTTTCACTGCCAGAATGGCCACGATGGAACATGACGGTGGAATATTTCCATTCCTCGTAGGCAGAGGAGAGAATCACAGCAATACATATATACTCAATGTTATCGGGTTCTCCTACACGTGCTTTGAATTACATGCCTATCACGGACTGATAAATCAGGTCTACATGTTCGAGAGAAAATTAATCAGTAGGGTACACCATAGTAAAGACTTGTTGGGAAATCAGCAAGCCTGTGTCATTGTTTTGGTTTAGGTCCAAATATTTCAACAGCTGATGATACACACACACGACTTGATTGTGTCTAAAATCTAGCAAAATGTCTTGGGTCGTTTCTTGATGACCGTTTATCCTCAGCGACACATCAGTTACTGCAAGTGGTGACAATATCATCAAACTTGCCGTTTGAGTGTTTATATTTGCCAGGAGTTTAACCGCTATAAATACATGCCTTGATTGACACGTATTTGCCATGATAATTCTTATCGAACAGTGCATTGCGTTAAGTCCGTGGTAATCATGAAGAATGGCGTCGTAGATGTTCCGCCACAGCCATAAGTTGCTGTCAAACTTTCGTCTATGGATACTGAGAGACTCACTGAAGGTATCCAAAGCATTAGTTTGGATAACTCAATCTCACCGTTGTCAGGGAAATAGCATTTTGCAAAAACTGCACTATTAACATGTTTCTTAAGGGTTAATTTGACGTGTATTTGGCCCCGAAAATAATCTTGTGAACGTCACTGCAAAATCCAAGTATGTGTGAGACTGAAATCGTACAGGAATACTCCCCGAGAACTTTATTCTGTTTTCGCCTCGCTTCAGAGCCAAGGTTTGATGTCAGGTTGGTGCCAAACAGTAGATGACCTTCGCCAGTACTAGGTCTAACATGCATATCAGCGGGTTGTGGGTCTGCGAAAGCATCCCGTGTAGGTAAACTACAGAGACGCATGATATGATCTGAATGATTGTTTTTCTTTGATGAATATCATATACAGGTCAGCGGATCTTGAATAATTGTCGCGGTCTCTGACGAGTTGAAAAATTGTTGCAACAATTTTAACCTTATCCAAGCGGGCTTCTGTTTCTGCTCCATCGATATCGTGGGCTGTTAAACAATGCTATAAGGCCATATTTAACAATCTGACTTCGTCGTAAGGACCGTATGCATCATTGTTGTCGCTGCGTGCAAGCTATCCTTGAACTTCCATGAATGTTTTGCACCAAAAAAAAATACCGATATGTGACCTGAATCAAACATCATATTGGTCTTTGCGCGTCTGGTACCATAGCATCGTACGCGAAATATTAATAATCTTGAACACTTCTATCTAGCAACACCGGAGCGTCCATGTAAAACGAGGGATTGGATAATATCATTGAATTAGGCGATCGTTGATACGTTTATGGTTTCGTCTAACACCTTTTTGGAGACTAATATAATCCACTTCCCATTACCATAGTCGACTATACGTTGTTCAGCGGCTACGTTGATAATTTTACTGACCGGGGCTGACATTGTTGCTATTATGGTAATGTCGTCGCCTTTGTTTGTCGAGTCGCTAATCGTTGAAGTCGATCTCGAATCGACTGAACCGCCTGCAATTCAAGATTTTTTAACTGGTCCGCAGCAACGTTTTTGATTCTATCAGCGACTCGCATTGTAACTTGTTTAGTGATCAATGCAGCGAGAGAACGTCGCAAGCACCTTTGGTGCGCCTGTGGAGAACGCCAAGGAGGCCAGTTCCATAATATGCCATGTAAGCAGGTGTTCTCGCGTTGACAACACTCACTAGTCTTACAAGTCCACGTGCGACGGTCATTTTATAAAATATCATGTCGATCTCTAACATGCAGTTGTATCGTCAAGATCTCATGGCGCATGTCCAGCATGTGCCCATCCTGATCCACAAGGGTAAAACGAAGGTTAGCCTCCCAATTGTTGCATGAAAGATACAGCGGCGTGAGAATAAACTGTATGAGATCTATCCAGTGCCTCTTTAGAATATCTTCATTGATTGATTTAAGCTAGTAGGCGCCTGTGGAAAATCCAACATTCAAGGTCCCTTCTCGACTGCACACTTTGATGAAACGTTCGCAATTGAATAATATACTAACTACGAAAAACGCACAGGGATACTAATGCGATATCGAGTGTGCTGGGTTGCCCCGTGATAGTTGGTGTCTGAACACTACATACATTTCTGGCTTTGTTGAAGAGATTGTAATTATCGATGTTACACTTTGGGTTGTGTTTGCAATGACACGTTGCACCTCAGAATTAATTTCACGTACCACATAAAGAGCTACAGAATTCATCATCGGTGTACGAACTTCGTTCCTCGTATACATAATGGATGTTTTCAGTGAGTTCGTGCATTAACAAATCAAACGTCCCGGGTCCATGATGTTGTTGGTGAGTCACCTTTGACAATCCATGCAGCCTCATTGATGACTTCCGATGCGTTGTTGTTTGTGCGAAAGGATCCCACTAGCGTTCCCATCCTGTCCAAGACCTCATGGCCTGAGGTAGCTCAATACCCTCACCAACGAATCCATCATCAACTTCTTCCGAGTTTACTCTTTTGAGTCGACATTTAAAATTTCAACATTATCGCGAAATTCCTTCCACGCTACACCTGTTGATTCAAGTCGCGATGAAAAGAAGCGCTAAAATTTACAACATACTCCTCAATCTTTTATAGCCCAATCTTGTTAAATATATTAGGCTGTTTTGTCCGAGACTTACGCTTGGGTGGCACCGTTGCCTCCCCAAGGCCACTGTTCAGTGACTTGGGCTGTCCTGACAACCGGACCATCCGTTGCCGCCGCGGTTTTTGCGACTTTCTTCACTTGTTCCACGGTTTTGCTTTATTCAAAACGCGCTGTGAGGTCTTCCAGTTCGAGCTTTCGCGACGCAAAAATATCTCTGACGAGTTCACAAACATCTCTGCAACTGCCATAAAGTTTCATTCAATTCTGTGACATAACTGCCGATGGTCATTATGTACATCAAATGAATTTGTTTAAACCAAAGCGATATTTTCGAGGTCCACCAGTCAAATCAATAGTAAGTAAACTATACTGTTCTTGGGTGACCTCTGCAAACATTTTCTGAAACTCATCTCACGAGTGGCCGACGGCACAACAGGTCCAATGAATGTTTGCGAGACCATGCGCGTCAGTGTCATGGAATGCCATTATCGTACTAAAGGTGTCTCGAATTACTTTAGGTACGTGTGCATATCGTTGTGTTATATTGATCACATCTATGATTTTGTGTTGACCTCGGGAAAATACTCTTTCCTTGCTATCCTGGTGTTAAAGCATCAAATCATCGTACACAGCTAGATTATCGGCACTTGAATCGAGGTCTTCAATAGCAGATGTTTCATCAATTATTGACAATAAATCGAGGATGGAAGATTCGCTTCTTGGTGACGGCTGAAGCCCTACCGGTATCTTCCCTTTGGCATCATAATGTATTAATCAAGTTTCAGTCTTGAAAATATTGGTTATCTGGGGCAACTGTAACGTTGCCTGACTAGATGAGAAAACACATAAATTCGATATTCTCTCTCTCTTAGTTTCTCAGAGATAGGATTCCTAAAGAAGTGTGACAGCTCGTTGAAAGGGAAACTTCTCTTCTATCAACATGATGCCTAAATTACCGAAAGATATCACTATAAAATGCGAACATCATCGAGATCAAAATGTGAAATTGCAACCTAATATGTTCATAATATTTATCCATTTTAGTATCAAGCAAACTGTAAGAAAGAACGAATTTCTTTCCTTTGTGACGTGTTCTAGACTGAAAACACATAGGCAAAAGGTTATTTATAATTGACATACGCTAAATGTTGAGCAATGCTGAAATTCAAGGCTTGTTAACGGTAGAAATCATATTTATTCTCAAGTTACGAATATGCATCTACTCGGCCCAGGGGTAAGTACGTAGTTAAGTTTTACTTGACCGAGTCAATTTTAACCTGTCAGGACAAGCGGATGAATGGTTTCCCTGAGCTCTGAGAACGGCCATCATTTTAGTCGTGCATATCTTTTTTTTTCTAAAAACTGATTCTAATTCTCGATAATCTGACGAACTTGAAAATGTATCCAGGCTGATGGTTGTGGAGTTTTACTTTCATAGTGAATAACTTCAAAGTTGAGAGGCTACATCCACAACCAAAGCTGTAGCCGAAAATGGTATAGTGTGCGATACAGAACTGAACATCCGTATCAACGGACAGATCAACTATGTTATGATTAAATCAATGTACAATAAAGATTCAAGTGGATATAATTGTACAATACATATTGTACAATTAAAAAGGCATATTTTCCCCCATAACTTTACGATCCAGGCTAAAGTTCACATCAGTTGTATGTAGATATGTATCGCAAAATTGGTTTTAAAAACAATATTCATGCTCATGCATGGGTTTACTGAGTAAAATATACGTTAATTAAGCACCTTAATCAGATATTTTTCTGTAATCAACACATATATGATTCTCTTACAATCAAAATGACCAGCACATTTATATGACCTTTTACAGCTGGAACGAACTTAATGACCCGGTCACATGATCGAAATGACAGAGCACCATCTCCATGACTATATTGCCGGGGCAGTTGGAGGTATTGTATGACATGGCAAAAAGACAAAGCAAGTACAATCCAAGAAAGAGATATCTATAATAAGCGTGTGTATGTGTGTGACTTTTATTGCTTTTAAAATAATTTGTTCCTTGAGTAATTGTTATATTCTATATTAAAAGAGGATCAGCACGCAAGAGTATCGGCGGGCATGGAAGCTGAAGTTTCAGTGGTGCCATAGCTAATAAATTAAAAATGTAATTTTTCCGAAGTGATGATATGTAGTCAAACAATAACGGTACGTATTTACCGTTGTGGCTGTCATTCACTGTAAATAATAAAGCATAAAATCCCTGAAAGATAATAGTGTCGAAATAAAAAAATGGAACATTCATAGTTATTTCATCATTAAATCATGACACCGGAACGTAAATGCGAATTTGAAGGTCTTACAAATTTATTAAGATATTCAGAAATGACACTTCTTGAATCTTGTCCAAGGTAAGTGTGCACTGTTCTTGATTGTTATTGTTGTTTTGATTTAAAGCCATTTTGCGGCACACGATAAACTGACATTACCTGGCGGGCAGTATATCTAGTGGTGGAAGAACCCATAAAAATGCCGTGAAGCTACAGGCAAGCTTTCTCACATCCGAAAGCTATCTGAGCCTTGGACTAGAACCTACGCGGACAGAGGTGAGATTTTGGCGATTTTTGTAACCGCATGCATAATGATTGAGATAATCACATAGACGTGAATTCCAGAAAATGCAATTTATTGTTTTCAAATCCAGTTTGTTTCCATGTTGCAAACATCTAGATTTCTCTCAATTTCATCCCATTCTCTGTGTCTGCATACAATACCAGGTCACGAGTTTTTGCAAATATATTATATGGTTTGGTAAATGCTTTATTAGAAATATATATTAAAGATATAAAATTCACATGTAGATAGTCTTCTTGCATGAGTCACATAATGGTTTTCTAAATTGTAGGAACAGCAGGCTTGGTTGTTGGTCATCCATTTGATACCACTAAGGTATTTTTAATCACATAAAACATAAGCACACACATGATCAGACATTATCATCAGCATACATTCTATTTATCCACATGAAAAAAAAAGTTAATGTGAAAATGGCTTTTGAAGAAAGCCTCTGTTTCCAGTTTTCAGGGCTGCCACGCCTTAGCTGTTTATTCAGGATATGCAAATTAAATACAATGCTTGATGAAACACTGATCATTTTAAACTGTTAGTTTTAGGCTGATAACCAGAATATACAAAATTATTTGTAATTTTTATTGTGAACGTCTCGCTTAAATTCATCCTGATGTTATATTTGGTTCAGACATTCTTTTAAGTTATTTTATACCTTATTTGGCATCATTCTGCACTGCAATTAATATTGAATAATTAGGACAGAGATAACACGTTGTAATTCATTAGGATGGAAAAATGGTTTTAATATCAATACAAACAAGAAGAATAATATGGAGATAGAAAGAAACCGCTTTATATTGTCAACTTACAGAAACACACTAAACAAACATAATACATATTCAGTTGCACCAAAGTGCAGTTTATGAAAGTTTGGATTTAATGTTTCCTAATCGTTTTCATTGGTTATATAAAAGGTCAGCTTATTGGTATCTTTAAATCGTGCATTTTGCAGGTGCAGTTGCAGATACAGCATCATGGTAAACAATACAGTGGTACTCTGGACGCTATTAAGAAAATTCACAAGTTTGGTTGGGTAAGGTTTTCCCCAAAATACACACGTCTCTTCCTACAACACATTTAGACTATTTAGCAGTTTACTGAGACCCTCTTGCCATCGAGAAAACCCCAACATATTTCAGACCGGAACTGAGGAATTCAGACAGTCTGATTTAGACTAGAGGATAAAACATCGCTTTCGGTTCTGCTTCGGATTTTCGTTCACCGCTGAAAGTGGAAAATGCAGGTTAAAACTATTTACGCAAGAACTGTCACAGTGTAGAGAACGTTAGCATATACACACACGTCGTTCACCTACATTTATTTTTGTATCAATCTTATGAGATACGAACATCAGCGGTAAGTCCCATCTGTGTACTCTCAAACTAAACTTAACCCGTTGTACTGCAGGTATCAAAAAAAATTGTTGGTTCTTAGAACCTTCATAAGATATTCACATTACTGTGTTTATTTAACATAGATCACCAGCGGGGAAAATATGAGTAATATCTATTCTCTAAAATGTTAACCCGATCAGAAGTGGGAAACTCTGGAGCGGAACCTAAACAACTTATGAGCGATACTTGGGAATACATATTAGTCCGTGAGCTAGGTAGACCTTCCTCGTATCCCCACTCCAGACTATGTCTCCGCTGTATCCTTTGATGCTTTAAGATAGACCAAACCAGAAAAAGATGTTAACATTATTAAAGTCTTTGAAAACTCTGGCAGCTTTTCATGGCCTCCAACTGCAGAGCACCTACAAAAGCGAATGCCATCCCAAATCAGCTTCAGAAATTTATAGACCATCCCAAATTTGGTACGTCAAATGGCCACGCAGTAAAGGTAAATAGACTAGTGCAATTTCTTGGTCAAGACATTCGCTGACCAGCCACAAATGACCAGTGGAAGCTTCCAAAGGATGTACTTATCGGCAAAACCCTTCGACATTTGAGAATATGTCTTCACGCAAACGCCAAAATCAAATATGGTTATGATATTCTTGATCAACTTCTCTGATATCCTCCTCAGTGCATCGCAGTAACTTCTGAACGGTCTTGAAAATTGTAATTCGGTGATAGGTAATATGATAATTGTCAACTGTGTCAACTGTGTCATTCTAGGTAGGTTTCTCACCAGCAACTGAGATAAACCATGCCTAGATAATTTGTCTTGCTCTGTTATGCTGGTCTTCTTCCATACAAGGACCCATATTAGATTTTCTCTATTTGCTGTACTAAATACCTCTACAACCATATCAGTTGTGGTAAGCCCATGCTCAAACTCCACCGCGTATTCAGCTCTTGTTTCTTAATTGTACATAAAACAGGTCTGGAATTTGCCTTGGTTGTCAAGCCTACAAAATGGCAACTTCTGTCTGTATATGTAATTTTTCTGCAACTTAGCCTTCAACTTCTCTCTCCTGTAGTTTGGGTTTGGGTGTTTTATATATTGTTAAGCAGATATGTATTGCGTACATACGTCACTCAGTTTCACGATTGTTTTGTGTGGCGATTTATGATTTCTCTGTCCATAACCTGGCAAAATTGGTAAAAGCCTGACTATGTGCCTCTTCATGTTCTTTCCGCTTGAACTTTATCATCTCCGCCGATCCATTAGACTGGATCTTGAACATATTTCTTATGGTATAGGTTTTGGAACTATTTCTCTCAAGCAAACAAGTCATAACCTCATATTCTAGTGAGACGTTTCTTATCCCATCTCCTCTCAGCTATTTCAAGGACTGTTTTCCATCTATCAGATTCAAACTTTGAAGTTCCTTCTTTTGTCAATACTCTTCTCTGTTTCATTTCCTTTCATTCTTTTTTTTTTTTTTTTTTTTTTTTTTTTTTGCAAAAGATGCAGCCAATCTTGAAAATAATCTCATCTTTTTCATCAGAAGATCGGCACGCAGTTCGAGGTGAACATATTGCTAGTTCTGACAAGACAGGCGATGATTTAAATCGGGACTGGTTAATTGTAAATCTGGAAACTGTCACGGTGGTATCCGTGCTCCTCTATATATTCGTCAGGTGATTGTTCACCAGTATCTTCCATCCTTTGCTCAGAACCTACAGGTTGAGTCAGCCTTTGTTTGCACAGATCTTTTAACTTCCTCCATCTGTTATTGGTCTCGTTTGTTTGAGATTTAAAAAAAAAAATGTGAGCGATTCAGTTGAATCCCGCAAAGTGAATGACGTACATGTATCTCTTTGTTTCTTTGAACTTGAATATCACTATCCTTTCGTTCTTCTTCTCTTATCCATTTTCATTTTATATTTCTTCATTCGCTGCAATTCACTGAAAGATCAAATAATAATAATAACAGTTGTGCCATCATATGTCGGTAAATGATTGATTAGTGTATTTACACCGCTGGTCCACAAGCTGTAAAACAACAGAATATCGAAAGCTGAAGACTAGGCAGATCATAAACTGTCACGGATTCTTATAAAATACTATTTTATTGCTCCATTTCGCTTTTTTTCTTCTTCATTTTTCCGAAAAAGAAAAAGGTTTTAAGATGTTAGGAGCAGGGATGATCATTTAAACATTATTACTTCAGTAATAGTCCCAGAAAAGTGCAAAATGGTTAACGTCAATTCCAAGAGACTTCTCGTTAATGATCTAATCCAAAACATTGCGAACAACACGCATAAAAAATGAAATGTAAATTTGAAAATAAAATTACTTTGCGTTAAAACATCAACTCCCGTCTTATACAGTTTTACATGATATTTTTAAACACTACTGTGGTCAAATAGATTGTCTGTTTGGATGCTGTTTGTTGTTATGGGCAAAGAAAATGTCCAAATACATTGCCTATGTGTACAAAAGCCACTAGCTTCAACAAGAAGGGATTCCAATAGGGGTAATGTCACCACATTCAACAACTGCCTTAATGTGTACGCTAAATAGTCCACTTGGAGTTCCCTTCGATATTGTGACAGCAGAGCTAATATTTCGCATGCCCTAAAGCATATAAAAATGTCAAAGAGATAGATTCGAGGAGTGGGCGTGTGTCGGTGGGGGAATGGTAGGGCTACCTAGCCAACGAACTATATACTTATTTAGCTGAAAAACAAATCACTGTTATATGACTAGATGTACCTGCCATTTACCGCAATATCATTAGTCAATATCACACTTCAAAAATAAACACCACACTGCCATTTATCGCAATAGCATTAGTCAATATCACACGTTAAGAATAAACACCACACTTAGTCCCAGAACTCAGACCTCAAAAATGGACCTATTATGGTCCGACGTGGAAGTTCAAATTCTGTCACATATTTTTGAATGTGCACAAGTCCTAAGATTACGTTCCTGTATCATAGCCGTCTGTATCGGGTAGCTTTCAATGGCAAAACTATGCTATTCTTTATAACTTTTTTTCACTATTATCCTATATTGTATTCTTCGTAGTCTAAATCGGAGAGCTCCTCATCAGAAATCTGATATCTGTATTTTTTAACTCTGCAAAATTTACCATTATCGGATCACAAGCAATTTTATAAGACGGTTCTTTGTGGAGGTGGTATAATCAGCATTGCCTACACCAGGTGACTCATAATTCGGTGCCTTTTTGTATCAGCTATGAGCAACAAGAAACCAACTTCACTATAATTGTCTAAAGACAATTTCTTGCTACCAAAATGAATCATTTCCTTGCGAATAATATTTATACAGGCAGACATCATAAGAATTTTACTGCCAGATTCTGCATTACCCAACCGCTCAGAGAACAGCGTATATCGGAGTCGATTTATGTCTGCAGTGTCGACTTAGCAGCTGAATTCTTACCGGAATATCACTGTCACAAGCGTCTGTGTGTGTCTTTGCAGGTATTTATTATATTTTTGATCGTGTTGCTCTTCTGTTAAGAAGAAATACACCTATATAAACTCTAGTACACAGAAGGGAGTAACTTTAAGCTCAGATAGTGGGTGAGGCCATGTTGTCATCAGGATTTAAAATTTGATTGCTGTTATCAGCAACAGAATGGCTTTCTTTACGACTCTATGGTCATAAACTTAGTAACAGAAAGAAGCACAACCATCAAGTTTTGTAAAACTTAACAAAATATTTAATTATCAAAGCTATACATGAAAATGTTAGAGGAACTTGCAGTGTTTATGAAGTGAATCCAAAATAATCCTGATAAAATTCTATGAATCCAAAGAAAAATACGTTCCGTATAAATTTCAAAACCGGAAATGTACTGGTCCGCCAAGAATCGTGACGTTGTGAAGATGGTATTGTCCAAAACTCCTTCAAACAATTCACAATAGTTCCAGAATAATATTATAGTCCAAATAATGAACACTTTCTATTTCCTATGAACAGTCCAAACAATTTTTTTTCTTCTCGAATAATATCTAAGTACAGCATAAAATACGTGGGCAGACGATGACTCCAAAATAGGAATGAATCTGATTGCTGATTTCTCAGTTCTCTCCTTATATACGCCTTCTACTACGACTATATTTCTCAGCATACTCCACTTGACAGATCAAATTATTTCAAAAATTGCCTTTTCGTATGACCTAGCCTAACCAATGGGAAGTTACTGAATTCTTCTAGAACCGTTTAAACCCTATCAGCCAATGAGAAATTAAAAGTCGCCATTAAGTCTTATTATTAAGATTTTTATTAGTAATTGTCAACACATACGGAAACATCTATTATAGATTCTAGAAACGTTTACGCTCTTAACATTCCTAAAAGAGACCCTAGTCACGTAGGCGAAATCTAACTTAAGACAATCTGTACAACTTACAACCATGAATGAAAATTACAAAAATGAGGTACAATCATGTACCATGTATTACAAAAAAATATCGAGATAAATAACATTATCTTTAAATTGAATCAATGCTTGAGAATCCTCTTCTGAGACTGATTCATTATATATTCTGGTTTGTATTCTCAAGATCATGCACGAATTAGTCGTGAGAGCGCCAAGTATCTTTAACGTTTAATACTAAACAAATTTTCCATAATCGGCAATAAAAATTTCTCTGAATATTCTTTTGATCGATTCCTGCACTTGAGTGATTCTATCATCGTTTATTAAAGTCAATAGTTTTCCAAGTAGTTTCGTCAGCTTTTCAAATAATAAGTCTGTAAAAGATAAATTCGCTTAAAATGGTTCTCGCTGATTTCTTTTCTCTATTGAGTTACTTTGCATCAAGGTAACCGTATTTAGCAACCACGTTGATGTTTGTACATCTTGTATATAAGTCTTGTGTATATAATATTGTTAGCAGGATCAATGATGGCATTTATTTGCTATAGTTACATGACGGCATTCATTTGCTATCGTTACATGACGGCGTTCATTTGCTATCGTTACGTGACGGCATTCATTTCCTATCGTTACATGACGGCATTCATTTGCTATCGTTACATGACGGCATTCATTTGTTATCGTCACATTATGGCGTTCATTTGCTATCGTTACATGACGGCATTGATTTGCTATCGTTACATGACGGCATTCATTTCCTATCGTTACATGACGGCATTCATTTGTTATCGTTACATGACGGCGTTTATTTGCCATCGTTACATGACGGCATTGATTTGCTATCGTTACATGACGGCATTCATTTGCTGTCGTTACATGATTGCATTCATTTGCTATCGTTACATGATGGCATTCATTTATTATCGTCACATGATGGCGTTCATTTGTTGTCGTTACATAACAGCGTTCATTTGCTATCGTTACACGACTGCGTACATTTGCTATCGTTACATGATTGCATTCATTTGTTATCGTCACATGATTGAGTTCATTTGCTATAATTACATGATGACATTCATTTGCTATCGTTACATGACAACGTTCATTTGCTATCGTTACATGATGACATTCATTTGTTATAGTCACATGATGGCGGTCGTGTTACAAATGGTGTCAGAAGTGGGATCTCAGATTTAACGGAACATCACAATTATTGTTTCTTTATTCTTGTATGATCTTTTGTGTGTTTCAGACGTTCTTGACAAGACGGTGCGGTTATGAAGCCATTTAACATTACCATATTTTTTTGTACACATTTCATGTTTTTTGTTGCCTTCTGAGAAGGAAAAATACGGTTTGTTGAAACTATAATAATTACACATTTTGGCATAATACTGCACTTTCGATTGGTCATATCAGATTTTTGAAATGTTATCAATGAAATGACTTGTGGAACTGGGGAAACAGTTTGGCTACGAGGGGGAGTCTTTGAGAATTTTTTTTTGTGAAGAACAGGCTAGGGAAAGGGATCAGAGGTTAAAGGAGAGGGAAATAGAAAGGGAGAAACTGGAGATCGAAAGGGAAGCCGCAGAAAGAAAAATGGCTTTAAAAAGGAGAAGATAGAATTAAAAAAGCAGGCCGAGAAGGAGAAGATAGAGTTCGAAAAACAAGCCGAAAAGGAAAGGATAGAATGGGAAAGGGAAGCAGAAAGGGAGAAGATAGGACTGCTTAAAGACGTAGACGATAGGAAGTTAGAAAGGGAAAAACAAGTGAGGTTAGAAGCTTTGGAGATAGAAGATAGAAATAGGGAGAGGGAGTATCAAAGAAATTCTGAGCTATTGCAAACCAAAATGGAGGGAGAACATGATACTAAACTGAGAGGTCCAAAAATGCCCCCATATGAAGACGACATAGATAACATGAATAGTTATCTAAACAGGTTTGAAAGGTACGTCACTGTACACAAATGGAAATGAGACGATTGGTCGCTCCATCTTAGTGCGTTTCTTAAAAGTAAAGCATTAGACGTGTATTCTCGTTTACCCGCGGCCGATTCGCCAAATTACCTCTTCTGAAGAAATACGAGCTAACGCAGCAAGGGTTTCGTAAGAAGTTTAAGTATAGCAAACCCGAGAGAGGCGAGACATTCACCCAGTTAGTTAGTAGGACGTGCAATTACTTGCAGCGATGGGTGGAATGTGGTAAAGTCGTTAAGACATTTGAAGTTCTTATCGATTTCGTGCTTCGGGACCAGCTATTGACAACTTGTGGCAAGGAGTTATATTTATTCTTGAGGGAAAGGTCCTTCACGAATATATATGACATGGCATCACACATGCGGATTTATTTGCTGAAGCTCGGGGAGGTTCTCAGAATGTCATCTCGCCAAACGGCAAAGGTGGGAATCAAGCTAAGGACCAAAACCCCAGGGAACCTGAAAAACCTGGTAAGGATAACCAGGGACGGCATAAGGACAAGCAATGTTTCACTTGCAAGGAGTGGGGTCATATCTCGCCCAATTGTCCTAAGCGGAAGAGATCAATCCAGAGAGTCGCGGTAGCATTTGAAGGCAGACGGTCGGTAGATGGAAAACTCGATGTTTCCCAGCAGGCTAACCGGGAAGCAGTGTTCGAGCCAGTGGTGCGTGCAGGGATCGGTCGAGGCACTATCCAATCGATCGGCACGTGTATTTTCCCCGAGGCAAGGGTACCGACGGCGAATGGTACTGTCAACGGACAAGAGGTGACCGTTTTACGAGACACAGGGTGCACTAGCGTGGACGTAAAACGGAGCCTCGTTCGCGATGACCAACTGCTTGGATTTAAATCGCCTTGTATGACCAAACAATCGACCACGTTCCTGTCGCAAGAATAGTTATCGAAACACCTTTTCTGACCGGAACCGTTGACGCATTGTGCGTACCCAATCCGATCTATGAACTTACGATTGGCAATGTACAGGGATCTAGACTCCCAACCATGTCTGACTTCCGATTCCCGATCATCCAAGCAGTGCAAACCAGAGCTCAGGTAAAGGAGGATAACAAACCTCTACGTATATTAAAAGTACTGGAAGCCATTACTGATATCTCCCGCGAAGAATTTCTGAACGAGCAAGAACGTGACGCGTCTTTAAACGCGATAGAGGAGAAAATGTTGACGTGTACTGAGAAGAAGTGAAAGAGGTGGGGGGGGGGGTCCTCTAAAATTCTACTTCGAAAGAGTTTGCTGTACATGGAATATACTACGCCTGATGATAGGAGGTTCTTGCAACTAGTTGTTCCCCAGAAATTCAGGTCGCATGTACTCAAGGTCGCGTACGAATCGAGTATGGCGGGTCATTTAGGTATGAAGAAAACAACTGATAGGGTATTACGGGAATTATTTTGGCCTGGTGTCAATAGCGATGTAGCGCGGTTTTGTCGTTCGTGCGATGTTTTCCAGAAGACGGTCACCAAGGGAAGGATAACTAGAGTACCGTTAGGTCAGATACCCTTGATAGATACCCCTTTTAAAAGAGTGGTCGTTGACATTGTAGGACCCATATTTCCACATACAGACCGGAAAAACCGATACATCTTAACGCTGGTAGGTTACGCCACTAGGTATCCTGAAGCCATAGCTTTGCCATCGATCGATCCCGATCGTGTAGCCGAAGCGCTCGTAGACATGCTCAGCAGGGTTGGAGTACCCGAAGAGGTTTTTACGGATTGTGGAGCGCAATTCACCCCAGATCTCATGGCAGAAATTGGTAGGTTGTTGTCTCTTAAACAGTTGCGCACAACACTCTACCACCCTATGTGCAATGGGTTGGTAGAGAAATTCAACGGGACGTTGAAGCAAATGTTGCGACGGATGTGTGCGGAAAGACCTAAGGATTGGGATAGGTATCTGAACGCAATTCTGTTCGCGTATCGTGAGGTTCCTCACGAAAGTTTAGGTTTCTCCCCGTTTGAACTATTGTACGGTAGGACAGTTCGTGGTCCTATGCGTATTTTACGCGAACTATGGTCAGACGAAGTCGCGAACGAAGAAGTTAAGACCACTTACCAATAAGTGGTAGATTTGCGCGAAAGGTTAAAGAGTACATGTCGAATGGCTTAAGACGAACTCGCGAAATCTAGTCGTAAATACGCGAAATACTACAACCAAGGAACCAGGCGCAAGAAGTTTGATATAGGCGATCAAGTGTTGGTGCTTCTCCCCACGAATAAAAACAAGCTGCTAGTCCAGAGGAAAGGACCATACGAAGTCAAACAAGTGAAAGGCGAAATGGACTACATCATTGACATGGAAGGTAAGTCCAAGAAATTTCACGCCAATATGCTGAAACTCTACGTAGAAAGACCTAGTCAAACAATTGATAAAGGGGTCTTGAATATAGTATGTGTAGCGATGATAGAGCATAGGTCGTGTGGCGAATCGGAATTCGTCTCCAGTACCGAAATGCCTCTTGAATACCCCATTGACGTAGGGAAAGAAGGTATAGACCAGATCAATGTATGCTCGGATTTATCCGAGAGTCAGCGTACGCAGATTTTGGAGGTTTTGTCCCAATACCCGGACCTGTTTATGGACAAACCAGGCCGTACTGGATTGGTTCAACACGAGATCAAGTTGAATACCTCAGAGCCGATCAGGATTAAAGAAAAACGGGACAAACCGTTTTTGCATTGTCTTTTGGCAACTGAACAAATCACCGTGTTCGATGCAGAGCCAACGCCAGACATAGAAAGCTTATTTTCAAAGTTGGCAGGTCATAAATACATTTCCAAGTTAGATCTTACCAAGGGATATTGGCAGGTACCAATCGCTGATAATGTCCGCGAGTTAACGGCATTCGCGACTACCAAAGGTCTTTATCAATTTAAAGTCATGCCTTCCGGTTTAGTCAACGCCGGTGCGTCGTGCGTTCGTCTCATGAGCAAACTATTAAACGGTATGGAAAACATTGATAGTTTTGTAGATGATATCTTCGTTTACACATATACCTGGGATGAACATGTTATGGTATTAAGGGATCTGTTCGATAGACTTCACACTGCTAATCTTACAGCTAGGCCCACCAAATGTAGTATAGGATATTTTAACCTAGAATGTTTGGGCCATCTTGTAAGTGGACTAGGCCAGTTGAAACCTCACCCAGACAAAATAGGAGCAATCAGAGATGCACCTAGACAAGAAACCAAGAAACAGGTAAGACCTTTCCTAGGTTTGATTGGGTTTTACAAGAAATTTGTTCCCAATTTTGCAGCTATTGCCAGCCCATTAACAGACTTAACTAGGAATGGGCAACCGAATAAAGTTCCCTGGGGTGTGTGCCAGGAAAAAAAGCGTTTAACGCTTTAAAACAGATACTGATAAGTGCACCAATCTTAAAGTTGCCTGAATTGAACAAAACTTTTGTGATGAGGACTGGTGCGCCCGATACGGGACTTAGGGCTGTTTTGCTACATGAGCAAGAGGGGATGAAATTGCCCATTGCTTATGGAAGTAGGAAATTGCTTTCTAGGGAGCAAAACTACTCCGTGATTGAAAAGGAGTGCCTAGTCTTAGTATGAGGGATAGGAAAATTCCATACATATCTTTTCGGGAAGGAGTTTACCTTACAAACGGATCATCAGCCGCTCTTATAATTAAACAAAGCAAAGGTCGCCAACGCAAGATTGATGCGTTGGGCGTTGTCTTTGCAACCGTATAGTTTCCGAATCGAGACGATTCGAGGGTCGGAAAATGCGGGTGCTGATTTTTTAAGTAGGGTGTAATTAGCAGATCATTTTTGTCCAGTATTCAAAATTGAATGTTTTAATAATTGTTTATGTTCACATTCCGTGATTTTTCTAAAAGTGTTGCCACTTACATTAAGGGGGGGAGGTATTGTCACGGAATTGTATAAATCCCCCCTCTTTTTGTTAAATACATGTACTCGGGTTTAGTTTTTTGTGTACAACGATACCCGAGGGTGATTTATGTATATTGTACACTATTTTGAAATAGTGAATTTGGTTCATCCCTGCCGTACGTGCGAAGTGCTCTCGATGGGAAAAACCGATTTACATCTTGCGCACAGACGTTGTACGGCTGCATCGTCTGTATATAAATTCCTCACCGTAAGGCGATATCTTCACATTACGGAACGTCTTGTCAGTAAGCTGTAGAGGTATGTAAGTTATTTATTAATTTCTTATGTATATTGTAAGTTATAGCTATTGGACTACCACGTTTATTTTTGTATATTTTCTATGTAGCTTTCGCTTGCGTGGTATAATGCAAATATTTTATATTCGTGTTTGTGACTTAGCAAGAACATTATATTAGCAATATAAAGTTGCATTTTACTAAGAAACGTTTAGTATCATAGGATTCTTATCGGATATAGATAGGTTCACTTCTGAACCTGTTTATTGCTTGGTAATGTTGTGCCGGTAATGTAATTTGTATAGCTTACCGTATATAACGTCATTACGTGTTATCGTATATGCCCGCGTCATGCATAGTACACGGTGTTGGATGTATTTTCAGGTGATTGGAGTCGACGAGGTACCAGCTGTGGAGCTAACAATAGAAGTTGACCATATCAGCTGTAAATCTGAACCATAGCAGCCGTAGAGCTGAGTGAACAGTGTTGCTCCTCGAGTAGCAGGTCACCGGGCGTTGCTGACCGATTGGTGGGCGCTGATTGCTTGATTGACCAAGGAATTGAATGGTGGTCGGTGACTACCAGAAATGCTGACTGCTTGATTGACCAGTGTGACTGGTAGCCAAGTGTGCTAGTGACGGAATGTTTTGTATTACTCCATGCATGTAATCTTTAAGCCGTGGGCTAATTCTGGAGTTTGTTATACCCAGTGTTTTGGGAGTGTAAAGATATTTCTTTTATGATATCTATCCTTTTGTTTTCATCATTTATTATTTGAGTAAAGTACCTCAATTTTCACTATTTGAGTGAATACATTTTACTATGAGTGAAGTACATCATTTTTTGCTATTTTTGAGTAAAACGCATCATTCTTTTCGTCTTGTGAAATTACTGTGAATCGTTCACGTTGTCCTTGTACTATGTAAGGTCATTTATTTGTATTTACATTTGTTGCATTATTAGGTTAGTGCGGATTATGTTAATTTGTCCAATATTTGGATCTTATACACGCACGTACGAATTTTTTTTTTAATTCAAGCAATTCATCAATAAACATTGTATTTGTATCACCATCAAAAGTGTTCTGTTGTGAATTCGAAATCCAACCCGGTTATCTTGTTACACCCCATACATCGTCAAGAAACTTCAAAATTATAGAATTCTAGATGATATGAAGCATCATTCTCGTCTGTGGTTGTCTCTCATGCCCTACCCATAGTAAAGAAGCTACAACATTCTAGATCAGGGGTCTCAAACACGCGGTCCGTGATTGATTCATGACAACCCCTAATTCTGGCAATGTTTCCTTAATTTAATTGGAAGAAAATATAGAATATACAGATATGCTAATGCTGAGAAAACAGTACTCATTTGGAAGGGCTATGTTGGATTTTGTTTTCATTTGAATACGAAAACAAAATAGCAAGTTGTTTAGCTTCTCTAAGAGCAACTAAGTAAGTTACCTCATAGACTTAACTGTCTGGACCAAACATTGATCTTTTTATGGGGGGGTGGGGTAGCCAGGATATTGAGGTTGGATTAGTATTACAATAAACAAATGGCACACGTGATGTATTTTGGTAGGTAAAACTTTGTTTAAATATAATTTACCCTTACACAAATGTAACCACCATCTCAGCTCAGAAATAGTGATTTGATGATTTTACAGAAATATCTTCTTTTTCATATTAAAAAGCTTTTATAAGGATAATTTAATTTAATGCCACATCATTAAATACTTAAATAAATTCACCAATGTGTGTTATATATTACTAAGACTGATTTTCTCCCAATCTGAATAAAATCATGCCTCCAAACCTACGTGAAGATCTGATGGACACCAATAATAGGTCATGTTCTATTGACCTTGTGGTTCAACAGTCAAAACACAGGTTTCAAATTTCTCAAACGACAAACGTAAAGTCGGAATATATCGCTTCTAACGATAATTGTATTTGATTCGAATGTGCAACGCTATATCTAATAGGCTACTAAATATTAGCGGACTGGTAATTTCAAAGGTCACCAAATATGAACTTTAATCGGTGTCTCTTAGATCTCCATGTAGGGCTATGGAGTTCTGATTTGAATCAGAATGGATTTTCTTCTGGCAGATGCAAGGACTCTTCAGGGGTTTATCATGGCCTGTGTTATCATATGGTGTAGTGAATTCTGTGTTTTTTGGCGTATATGGCAACACACTGAAGTTTCTTGAGAAGGATCGAACCAAACGACGGAGCTCTTACCTGAACCTATATCTAGCAGGGTGCGTAGGTGGCGCCGCTCAAATCGCCTTTGTGATACCGGTCGACTACATCAAAGTTGTCTTGCAGTCACAAATCCCACATGACCTCGGTAGGTACTTTGCTGTAAAGGATTTTGTGTTTTTATTTCGGTATAAATATATTAAAATTTCGTAACCCTTTTTTCGCTTGAGATAAAAAAGTATAGACAAATAAAGATACCTTTTGCCGTGTTTCAATCTTTTTTCGACTTAATACATGCAGATTATAACATAAAATTTAGAAAACACCGATTGGATGTCATTTCATATTATTACTACTTTGCCCGTATTACTTGTATCCATTCTTAAATTAATTTAAGGCTCTATTAACATAATTCGTACAGGAGCCAGTAAGCCAAACTCCATGAAGCTATACAAAGGACCTATTGACTGTGTTGCAGCCATTGTTAAAGAACGAGGGATAGTTGGAATTTATAAAGGCGGAGTTGCCATGGCGGTTAGAGAGATCCCTACATACGGGATCTATTGTCTGACATATGAAGTTCTTAATGTCAAAATGCACGAGAAAAGACTGACCGACTCCAAAGGAATTATTTCAAGTCTTCTCGCGGGAGGGGTGGCTGGATCCGTGACGTGGTTTTCCATACTACCAGTTGACATAATAAAGAGCCGCTATCAAGCAGACTGCAATGGGGAGTACAAAGGACTTTTGGACTGTGCCTATAAATGCTATCAGGAAGGCGGGATTAGGATATTCTACCGTGGTTGTCTGGTAACGTGCGCACGTGCTTTCCTTGTGAATGCAGTGACCTTTCTTGCTTATTCACAGACATTGAAATATCTAGAGACGAAAACAGTACATAAGAATGGTAATCTAAACCCAAATGAAATGTGATCAGTTGTACACTGTTCCACAAAGTGGACAGTTATTATATTCCAATCTTTGTGTACTAGAATTGTTGGATTAGTTCTTCGAAATGTCTTTCACTACAATTGTACTACTCATGCGACGATACAGTGGACATAAAGCCAATATCCATATACTATCCATGATGTATCTGCTTCAAAATTTGAATGATACGCTCTATCATTCGTCTGCATAACTTTGTGTCCAAAAATCACAACGACGTACTAGAAAGAAATATGCAATGGCAACGATTTAAACATGAGCGAAAGGTGCATCTCAGTGACAAATGGACAAATTCAATTTGGCTGACTTCCGTTGTAGGTTTTATTTTAGATGAATAAAATCTATATATCTCTATTCATTGCTTAAGAAAAACAAAATATAGAACTCGAACCTTTAAGGGTCTAGTACAAACTACTTTTCAGGTTCCTAAAAGATTCTATATATGTGCCAACCCGCAGCGGTTAGTACAGTGGTTCCCAGTCTTTTTTTTTTTTTTTTGCCGCGACCCTAAGAACAGTATTTTTTTCTGAGCCTCACGACCCCATTTCCACATTTGATAAGTTCTGAAACTCTAAAAATATAATAATGGCGACCCTCCACAACCTTCCAAAAAGTCGACCTGGGGGTTGAGAACCACTGACTTTGCAGATCCTTTAAGTACATGTACTTAGTTTGGGTATAGCCTGCCAAGGTGGTACTGCACCTATTTACTTTTCATGGACGAATTTGCAAAGAGGTAATCGCCCTCAGTAATACATCTCAAAACTAAAAATTTAGATTTTATTAGTATTCCTCGTCGTTATCTGCTCTGCAATTTTTGGATTTCTCCATCACACACGCTTGCATGCATACAAAGTGGAGACACTTTCACATCATATGTCATATTAAGTTCCTGCACATACTTTAACGAGGCATTTGGTATTGTCATAATATGTCGTATCTGTTGCAATATGGTACTCGTCCACTCCCCACCCCCGCAAAAATGGCTGCGACAATGCAAAGAGCTATATTAACTTGTATAATGGCACATCTGAGATACAAGAGTAGTAAAACAACTCTGTCCCATCATGGAGAAAACTTTTATTTGAATGCAAAATAATAACTATACTTTCAGCTGTTCCGTTTGCTTGCTGTAGATCCGGAGGTAAATTTGCAAGGTGTGGTTGATTACAGTAGGTCGTCCAGGTGTGATGTAGTAAAATTCATCAACGTATATTTTTTTCTATCCCACCATAAGAACATTTTTAAAGATTTCACTCCAGGCGTGCGGCATATAACTTTTTCTTACTGGAGTGGGTACTTCCTCCACAAAATCTGGATGATAGAATACTATTTTGTAAAGAAGGGTATTGTGGTTGATTAATCCAGCCAAATGGCAATTAATGGTACTTGTCAGCTGATCTTAAATTCTGGATCAGTCCTATATTCCAGAATCAATAACAAGACTACGTTCGTAATACAAAACGAGATATGACTGAAATATCGCCCGATGGCTAAAAAGCGACATTGAATAAATTAAGCTGCGGCCAGTTACATACTGTCTCTAACACAAAATGTCTTTGGCGCTTATGACACTGATTGTAAATGGCTAATTTTGTATGTCATGACGGAACAAGAATGGTAAGATCTGATGGCTCTTCTTGCACAGTTGGTTGGGAAGCTGGTCGATTTGATGTCCCTGGGCGTACGGGCACCTGTAGCAGATTCCCCGAATTTTCTTCAGTCCTAAAATAGTAATTAAATCCTCAGAAATAGTAAATACGAGTTTCGAATTTTTCAACAGACCGACGACGATAATAATGATCTACCTCTGTGATATTGTTCTAAAGTAAAACATTACAAAAGTAAAAATTGCAGAGAACATTTGTATAGACTGAAATATGCTCTCAAGTACAGGGTTGGTTTAGCTTGAATATCAAATCAAATATTGATGCTAAGAAATCCTGTGGAATCAAATACAGTATAATGGACCATTTTGATAAACCCACTTGTTCTTTAATAACCGCAAAAATTGTGAATTTCATGCTGTACGTATTTATAACCATTTATAAATAGGGTTTAAAATGGTAATGTAGAACTCAGTTAAGGGAACAGAAATAATGTGTAATGATTCATTTAAAAGTCGACGTGTTTGTTATTAATTGTATTCCCTCATAAAAATCTAAATAAAAGCTAAAGCTCACTACCCAACTTTTAATCATGGTACCTGGAATGAATCTGCGCCATAAAAACTTCCAGGAGGTTTTTTGACTCCAGCTTTATTTTAATTAAAGTTTGAGAATGTCAGACTTGTCTAACTTTTAACCTGAGTTTTCTTACTCAAAAGGCTTCTAACACACAGAACCAAGTGTTGCTATAAAACAATTTATACCCGATCAAAAGCCTGATATACCTATTGAAGGGTAGCCGACCCAAACCAAAAGCCTGGTATACCTCTTAAAGGGTAGCAGACTCAAACCAAAAGCCTGGTATACCTATTGAAGGGTAGCCGACCCAAACCGAAAGCCAGGTATACCTATTGAAGGGTAGCAGACTCAAACCAAAACGCCAGGTATACCTATTAAAGGTTACTAGATCCAAACAAAATTCGAAACAATAATGAAGACAGTAAATGTTTACAATTGAGAGAAAGCGAGTCTCGTCATCAAAACCCGTATACATTAATAGCTGGTCGGATGTAACAACGTAGATTTGAAAACCTGATAAATTTGTGATGATAATTTATTTAGTATATGTTTCATTCATTGCAACTGTGAAAATATTAAAATGTCTGTTCTGATATCTGGAAACAAATTTATATAAACAATATACAAGTACCATTCCCTGTTGCGAATTAAATGATTCAGATCTTTTGTGTTAGAGGCTGTGTACATATTCTTATAAACGTAATCATAGATTGATTCATTGTATTAATTTATATGATGTTAAAATTGATTTTTTTTCAGTTAATCAACATTGACTGATGTATTTCTGATAATCTTTCATTCTAATATTTTATTTTATTTCTATGTAATTTGTATGACCATATGCTTTCTTCGTGGCTTAATATTGCATCATTAAATGCTTTGCTTGCACATTCATTAGTTTATATGACTTCTTATGACAGTTTTTGTTTCTTCAGACCTAATAATTTTGTTAAATATTATTTGTTATTCATTTATATTATTTATTCGCAACAGCTGTATATCCAATGCACTAGCTGTTAATGTGACTATTTATCCATGTTGGTAATCATGACATTCCAACACCACCTGCAATTGCCGAAGGTCCACGCTCTATCCAGTGAAACATTTTATAAGCAGTTTCGTTTTTATTTCTTTCAGCACTGTAATGTTTTATTTCATTTCAAAATCATCATTTATCTTTTATATTTCATAAAGTCTTAAGGCACTGCTAAGACTTTGTGGTGATTTTACTTCATGATCAACATTTTAAAATCCGGTTGTCGATTTTCTTGTTGCGAATCAAGATTTACTGGGATTATTTTTCGATATCAAGTAATGTTTTGCAATTTCACTTACAAATATTGTAAATTCAGTATCAATTGTTAGCGTAACGCCAATTTTCAATGCAAAGTTCCTATCAAATAAGTATGTTGCGAACAGGGTACCAATACAAATGTGATTAAAGGTTTAACAAGTATTTGTTATCTGGGTTGATTTAGTGATTTAATTTATGTTGATTGCAATATCAAATATTGTGAAAACAAATGCTTGCGTGTTTAACACGTGTTTCCCATGTAGTAACTACACCATTCTTTTAAATATCCTTTCCTTTCACGTTGAAATTATCTTTGAATAAAACATTTAATAGATACGTTATTGTAGATATTGCACCTTCCCTGTAAAATGAGTCATCAAAATCAGCAAATAGATAGTTTACCTGAGTTGGTGATAATGTATAATCGGCGTGCTTCACATTTGTTTTGTTTTTTCTGTCAATACTTTCTTAATCAGCCACCTTTGAATTGCTGAATTTGGCACTGTTGCCAGAATAATATAAACAAATTCTCTTATCCTACAGCAATCTAATGGCTGATATATAATTCTAAATAAACTTTGATCTATCTTTGCTATTGGATATGCCAACTCTGTGAGCAATACTGCTGAATTTTAACAAGGCATTGTTTAAATATTGGCAATGATACAATTCTAATAATGAGTTTTGTTCGAGGTACTAAATGTAATTTAATTAATCAACAAACAATGTCTTTTCATTAGACTAATACCCCATACTTAGTTGCTGATGACAATATTAAAAATGTACACAGTGTTAATAGTTATAAATACTTTCATACAAAATGATTACTCAGTTGTTTATTTAAAATCTTGATCATCAGGATTATCATCTTTGGTGACATCATTGTGTGTTGATTGCCTACAAAATTTAGAACATAGATATTGGCAGCCATAATAATTCATTGCAAAACTTAGTGCTTCCTTATAAGAAGATGTAGGGCGATAAATCAGCCGCACAGCGGTAATGATATTGACTTGGTTTTAAGAGATGATATCGCCTATTTATTACAACCTGCTCAAATCTGCAGACAATCTTGTCTGCACACATCCGTGTACATTTTATACATGTACCGGACTTTATCACGGCTGTTGAGCTACCGTCGACTGAAGGGTTCTTTTGGAGATATGTACATAATTTATCCGGAGCAAATTCTCTGTTTGGCGACTTGTAAATCCACATGGAATACTACACTCGTCTGTCCTGTGGTCATTTTAAATTTCGGGCTACATATGGTTATTACCAAATACCGGTAAGTGTCTAAACTGTATGCAGGTGTGTTTCGGAAAGATCTGCATGCAGCAAAATTGCACATTTTAATAAACAGGTGATATTAAACCAACATATCGTCCATCAGTATCAACACAGACTTGTAGGTTGATTTATCTTAATATAATTGATACACTGTTTATTTATTATTAATTATTTCTATTTAAATTTGAATTTTGTGTGTTGTTCACTTTGATTATCCTGTTCTTTTATGTCCTGATTATTTATTTAAAATCTTTTTTGTTTAATTTAAAATGTTTGTCTGATATAATACTAATAGGCAATGCAGATAAATGTAAACGTAACCAGATAGATAAATGTCACGTGGACTATCTTAATCATTGGCTAACCATTAATCATCCATAAAATCAATTTGCAATCTGTTTAAATCTATTATGTTGGAAGTAGTTTGCTTGTGATCGACGCTATTGTACAAATTATAATATCTGATATTAATTTGGTTATATTTGCTGTTCTGACAGTGAGATATATTTCATAAGTCTTCTTTACCTTTTTAATCCATCATTTCAAGTTCTTATTCTGTCAAAAAGTTTCCATCCAATGTTCTTTAAGTTCCAATAATTATATCATATGTTTGTTTTTCTTCAGTTGTTTATCAAATTGTTTAGTATCTTCTTGATAAATTCTTCTTCTTTTTCAAATTGATTTTGTTCCATATAAATTATAAAATGTATATCAGATTTGAATATTTGAAACGGATGATATTTATGATGTTGGTACAAGAACTGATCCATTAATATCAGGAGGATATGATTATAATTCAGACAGAACAAATATTTGACTGATGTATTTTTAAGCATTGCAATCTTATTAGATCAAATGACACAATTTAAGACTAAATGATCCGCCTTTTAGACGGTTCAGGGATTACAACTAAGATGAATATTTTTTAAATAAATGTTGCAAATGACACTCTTGAATGTAGAAAAACTCTAATAACATGATTTGTTTGTCATGATAATATTGCAAATACAGTTAAGATTGCAAATAGGGAAGGGAATGTTATGAAAAGTTATTCATCATGAACAATGAAAAACATCCCGAAAAGCTTGCAGTCTGGCACACAAGTATTGGAAAATTCAGATGCAACTGTATGAAAGTTTGCTAGAAGAGCAGGTTCGTTGGAGCACCATTATATGCTACAATATATCTAATTGTTCTGACTTCAAATGATCCAACTGAATGTCCAGAAATACAGCAATTCGCTGATCCAATAGATACAAATGTACTAATTAATAATCAATTATAATAAACACATAACTTTCATAAACGAATTTATTTTGTTTTTTATGATTCAGGATGGAATGGAAATGGAAGGGTACGTTGAAGCACTTGGTGTTGTTATATTAAAATGCCAGTATGCAGAGGTTGATATCAGAACATGAGGCAAATGTATACGATTTAAAGGAAAGAATTGCAGTTAGATAATAATGTTGCTGCTGATAACATTAAGGATCTGCAAGAGGAAATAAAAATTACAGAAGTACAAAGATAGGAAGCAACACGTGCTAAAATTGAAATCTGAAATCCATAAAAGGAACAGATAAAGAAAATGAATATTCTGATTGCAAACGTTTCATTTGTGGAGATATTAAAAAGGTATTTTTTTAAAATGGAGCTATCATTATTGCTATTACTTTTGGTATAGGAACGGTATTAAGTGCATTAGCAATGATAACTGGAAATGTGTTTAGGGGATACAAGATATACACCAAGACTAAAACCAATATCACCAAACGGGGATAGTTTTATTCGTAAAGTTAACAATGAATAAAAGAGACCGCAAAAGAAATGAGAATAATTAACAAACAAGGTATTGTCAGTTTTTCCATGAATAACCGACAGTATCATCAGCTGGCTATACAAAATATCTGAAACCGATGCTTCATTCCTGGTATATAACGTTGCTATGTTTTTGTTTTGTTAGCTGGTGCTGGAATATTGTTTGATATATTCATATTTATTTTTATAATTAACAAACAAACAAAACAGGATCCCAGAAGATATAATTGATTTTTTTCTGTTTTAAAAAAGTAAATAATTAACTTTGTGTAATGATCTTTGTCTAAATCATGATGAGATGGCATTTTATGATCACTGGTTTTCTTTTCTACATAGTTCTTTGTCTATGTCTGTAGAGTGTATTATATTTTGTCATGATGTTGATCCCCTTTATTAGGTTTTGGAATTTAGTCGGTAACGTTTTCGGAGTTAATATAATTTACAGCCGAATTTCACATCCTTTGTTTATGCTTAAAACTGTTATAGTAAGTATCAAATGATGCATCATTTAGAATCGCAATTTATGGTATTTTCTGAATGTTATTACCCCCAGTTGCATAAGTTTATCTATTATGACATGGATGAATATAAATTGTGATATATTTCACAAACATTTTCATCACCCAGACTATATACGTGCCTATCAGTTTAATAAAAGGTTCCCTAATTAATTATGGCGATAAAGCAATTAATTGTCTGTCTGATCAATGTGTACCCAACATTCACAATACAGAAAATCCAATGCCTTTATTTAATTGTGATATTCCTTTTTTGTTGATCCTCTGCTCTTTGGTTCGAAAATATGTTTCCAACATTGTTTTGAACGTTGCTTAGTGTCCCAGTAAACAAAATCATCTAATCCAAGCCATCAGTTCCATTTCTTGCTTACTTTATATAAGCTACTTCAATTTTCCCTTGATAATATACAACATCTGTATCTGGTGGGATCCATGCTTATTTATACTTTAAATAATTAGTACGATTTTTCTCAGCATTAAATGTTTTCTTATCACTGCCTTTATTCACTCTTTATCCTGGTGTTGAAATTTCAGCTTTAAGTAATATTTTCCATAACTGAAAATAAATATATAATCTCTAAATTGCTTTAATCAAACTAGTAATATAAGTACTATTTTCATATAATCTAATTGAAATCGAGCTCTGCTTAAATAAGACATAATATGATGGGACCGATATCACGTTATGTTGACTTTTTGATTCACCTATCAAATTACAGCATTCCTATTGCTGAAAATGATAACGTCAATTGGAAGATAAACGATAACTATCCCTGACGGGAAATGTAACTCTTAATCTGAAAGGCTACTAATAATAAATCGACCTGGAGTTCCAAAGGTCACCAGAAGATAAATGTTTATTGGCATATGTCAGGTCTCCGTTACTTCAGAGATCTGTTTTAATTAGATGATACTGTCTTCTATGTGCCAAAAATATAATCGACATATTGCAGTTGCTAACATCAAAGCCAAGTTAACTTGATTTTGCTTAAAGATTATATTGAGGCATTTCTCGATATCTAAGCCACGATTAATTACTGTCAAAGTACAAAGGATATTCTGGGAAATATTGTAGAGATCAATAATTTGTTTAGTTGAAACCTTGGATTTCTAACAAAATATCTACTTCGGAATATATGCTTCCAAAAGTTGCTAATATTTGAAAGTTGAAATATTGGCCAGTGGGGTTGTTTGGTGGAATTTGCAAAAAAAAAATCCACTTTGGGGTGCTACATGCCAAAAAGTTAGCTTTTTCCGAAAATGGTATGGAAATTGGGGGTGGGGGTGGGTATGTGCCCAAAATGACATTTGTCATATTTTGAGCAAACATACCCCAAAATGCAGTGACTGTGATGGGATCCCCTGTGGTGTCGTGAAAAACAGCCTTCATAATATCTTAAATAATGAACTTTATAAAATTACCTACGAGGGATAGGATCCAGAGACTGACGCTCACCTCACACTTCGTCATAGGTATCACAAATACTTTTAAGGTAATGTTGGAACCTATGACGTTGTGAAAATGGTGGTTGGTTTTATTAGGCAATATTGACTCTATTTTATTGCAAAACTGACTGTCTCTTACAAATGTCGACAGCACATCACCTTTTGTAGCTTTCTTTATTGCTTTCAGCGTTAATGGAAGACGCTGGTCTGGAATCTGCAGAGGACAGCGTAGATTCAGGTCGAGAAGAATCTCCGGTGAGATACTTTCTTAACCTCTTCATGTGTTTGTTGTATCCTTCCATAAATTCACTGTGAAAAAGAAAAAGAACGAAACTGTTGACCTTTCAATTTCTAATTTAATATGAAATGTATATGAAATATTTGATTCTGTACGTAATATTAACGACAGTCTCATTACAAATTACGTCAAATGCTAATTCTTTCTTCAGATTACACGGGAAAGTTCATCACTTGGAGATAGGTGGAAACTTATGGAGAAATTACTGCATACTTGGTTTTATTGTTATTTTCTTGTATTAGGAAATGTACAAGAGGTTTCTAAGAACATATGATGAATAGGAACAGTAGCATTAAAGTCACATATTATTGTCTTATCATTCGAAATTGTCAAAATTGCGTTACATTTCATATTTTGATGAATGATTACGTTCCAAAACTTCTGGATTTTTTTTTCTTTTAATACAATATATACGCACTAACTGGGAACTGACAACAAAAAAACAAACGCAATGAATTAACGAAGAACACGTAAAAATTATATTGACAGCATCTTACTCAGGGTCAATTTCCCCATTTTTGTCAATGTCAAGCACAATTATCATCTCATCCAACTGCTGGTCTGTCATTGGGATCCCTAATTTCTATAAAACAAAGAAATAAAGAAGCAAAACGGAACAATCAATATATACTAAAAGGTTGAGGTGTGGGTGGGTTAACGATGAACCGAGCCTGGGTCACCCGGCCCGCTTCGATTTTCAAGGCTATGCAATGGAAATCAAAACTATTGCGTGAGAACAGTAAAAAAGTTGAACAAAAATTAGGTGCCTCAAATATGTGGGCTCTATATTGAGCTGTGATTATTCACAAAGGTGGATTGAATCATCAATGCAAAATAAAGCATACCAACTCACACCTTTCAGGTGCAAAAAGTAAATGTATCAGTCAGGACAATGTTGCTAGATAAATTTATGAGCTTATTAGCTAATCGTAGTTTGATGTCATGCACAAAATGGCATTATAATGTCAACGTTGTCAACAATTGCTTTTGGGATGGGATTAAAATGGTTTCGCTCGATGTCATTTGTTTGCTGTATTTCCCCAAGCTGACACCTGCAAATGCATATACAGTCTGAGCAGGAATAAACTATAATAAACCATAGTGCACTGATATTCAACCGCCCCCTCCCAAACACTTACCACCACCACGTACACCACCACACGAATATCGTACCCCTATCATGAAGCAAACAACCTGTTTAGCGGTGAAAAGTTGTCTCCCTTAGTCTAAAAGGAGGATGTCGCGCGTTCAAGGTACGACATTTGATATCTGCCGGTATATCTGATTTAGCCGCCAATTCTTATTCTGTTTACGAAATGTTTCTAAACAGAAGATATAATCAGCCTCGAAACGTGTACATTTTATTAACAAGCAAGCAAACACTTTCGTGGTAGGTGCTAATGATGTTAAAGAGACAAACATTTTCAATAGTTGTGGTATCATTAAAGTTTATGTAAAATTTCTTCTTAAAAAAAGTAAATGTCAATATAGTCATGTGGGCGCCCTTAAATAAAATATTTATTGCTGTTCTAAACTCGATTACTAAGTTAATTAGTTCTGCCAAAGTCTGTTCATTCCTGTTTATTTGGCTATCTGCACCTTAAAAATTATCACTCACTGTGGACTTTTACAATGGCAAACTGGCGAAAGACTAGGTAAAGAAAAGAGGACATCGACTCTAATCATTACCAGTGTAGTGGATAGTTCTTTTTTTTTTTTTCAATAAGCGACTCTTCCATTGGAATCGAGGACTAGATTTTACAGAATTTATTCCTTGGTGAGTATTTTTCAGGCCCCTGAACCTTTGGCATATATACTGATTTAAAATTAAAAGCATATCCAGTGTACTCTGTTTTCTGAGATTAAAAGGCAGCAACCACCAACGTGATTTTAAAGTAAAACACACTGCAAAAATTTTTTAAATAAAAACTTGACATATTTAAGTACTTTTCATTTTCTTCGCACACATTCAACCTCCTTAATTATTTTTTATTATCAATTTAAAATTCACTTTTTCATCAGAAAGTGCTACGTGATATTAAAAGTGTCAACTATTTCTTTGGAAGGTATTTGGCTGCAAAGACGTACAAGAAAAGTGTTAACATTACAAAATTACCTGAATTCCGTGAATAAATTCCGTTTTAGACACTGTGCAGCTTTTGTCAGTATCGAATGACGTGAATATTTTCATAAGGTTCAGCTGGTTTTCCTCCACAAAATGCAGGAATAGAAGTATCGGATCTTTCATCCAAGCATCCTGACTTTTCTTGATGCTAACTTTGAGAAGATCCTTAAAGTCCATAAATCCGCCATAATGGACTTTAAAATGAGGTTTTTTCACTAGTATTTCCTCCAAGTATTCGAAAAATTTCTTGGGCACGCTTAGATCCTGTAAATAAACATTGAGAAAATGTATATGAAGTTCTGTTATGTCCGGCTGAATATTCAACTTGTATAAACCTATAGACTTCTTTATTGCATGCAGTGATCCTCTTTAAACGCAGTTATGCTGATTGATCCTATTAAGTTGGTGAATTTGTAAACAAATTATAGTTACTTAATTGATCTCACTAAATTTTATTATTCGCTACTCTATTTAATGTGATTTTGCAAGCAACATTTAGTAGTCCATTTAACGTGACAACGTTTTTTAGTGCTCTATGTAAAGTGACTAATCATCATTTAGTACTCTATTTAATGTGACTTAACATTATTTAATTCTATATTTACAGTTACTTAACATTATTTAGTGCTCTATGTAATGTGACTTAACATCATTTAGCACTCAATATAATGTGACTTAACATTATTTAGTGCTCTATGTGATGTGACTTAACATCATTTAGTACTCTATATAATGTGACTTAACATTATTTTGTGTCTATGTAATGTGACAACATCATTTAGTACTCATTTTAATGTGATTTATCTTTATTTAGTATTCTATTTAATGTGGTTTATCATCATTTAGTACTCTATTTAATGTGATCTAATATCATTCAGTACTGTAAGTTTGAGGTAGGACATAATCTTTACACACAAAGTGTCGGTATAAAGGGACCTCACTTATAAGGTGGGTCATTTTTATGGTTGCGATATACAGTGTCATAAAGAAGAGGACCATACTCTTTTTATGTTAGGGACTTTCCGGAGACTATCAAAGACTGTCAGATGAACCGCTGCAATACATATGAACTGTTTTGTTTCAAGACAGAGAGTCATGGACATAAATCATGTCTTAGAAAAAAAAAACCGCCCATGGTTCTTTAATGACAAGTAGTAATATCAACGAACTGGACGACATACGGGAATTTAACATTACGCCGTAGGTTAAAATGCTATAGCCGGCATGAGGACAGGGGAAAATATTATGTTAAATTGGTCGATAGGTTAACGTGCGGGAAACGGTATGGGGTCAAGGGTAAATCTTATGTTAAATTTGCTTAACATTAGAATGATATTATAGGGATAAAAGTGTTGACATGGACAAGGAAAAATATCATGTTAAAATGGTGAAAAGGAAAAAGGGTTGACAGTTTATACGGACAAGGCAAAATGTAATGTTAACATTTTGATCTACTATCCAAACGCACACCTTTACAAACGAAAACATTACATATACACCACTCCCTCGATAACTCGCGCCCTTATAACTCGCGAACCCGCTTATAACGCGGGGTCAGGGGTGGATCCCATTTTTTAAACCAGAAAATACCCAAAAAATTGCTCCCTATTTGTTGAACTTGAAGAAAATCGCGATCAAAATTGGTAATGGAAACTTTGATATATCGCTCGTTTTATCGTCGAAAGCGGTAGATAGGACCTGGAAATTTTAATCAACATTATGAAATATCAAATTTAAAAATAAGTAATACAATTTTTTACATTTTCTTTCCAAACGTCATTCCTAGTACACACAAATTAACGATATGTAAGGAAATTTCGATTAATGAAAATGTCACGCCGAGTGGAGGCAGTACTTTAATAAATAAATACAAATTAAATAATTTTTTTATCAATTGAAATTT